>CM025615.2:2967599-2986439 GCA_014621495.2 Entosphenus tridentatus
AATTTTTTGCGCTATTGAAATACTGTTGTACATCAACATTTCTTAGTGATGGTGGTGTATCAGGCTGGGAGTAAAATACTGGAAATATGGATGTGGCAAACTTTAGCTGCCTTATAATTTTACAGCCATATCCAGTCTTTACAGTCTTTTACTCCCAGCCTGATACACCACCATCACTAATAAATTTTGATGTACAACAGTGTTTCAATAGCGAAAAAAAATATCCCTCCATCCCACTCTCTCCCTTCCCCCCCGTCTCCCACCACATTCGTCGTACAGGCACCGTACTGACACTCACCCTCCCCTCCCCTGGAATCACAAAGAAAGAAAAAAGATGGCTATCTATCGGCTTAACTCTGCCCTATAATTTTACAGCCATATCCATATTTCCAGTCTTTTACTCCCAGCCTGATACACCACCTTCACTAAGAAATGTTGATGTACAACAGTTTCAATAGCGCAAAAAATTGTCCCCCCCATCCTACTTTTCCCCCTCCCCCCCCGTTTCCCCCACCCCCCCGTTTCCCCCACCTCCACATTCGTCGTACACCTCCCCTGGCATTACAAAGAAAGAAAAAATATGGTTATCTACGGCTTAACTCGTGCTAATCCCCTGCCCAACCGCCCGCGACGCCACACGGTCTGCCGCATGCTCCCCCCCCCCCCCTGGCTCCGGCCCCCCCTAGTACCCGATATAAACAAGTCACTAAATAGCTCTCTTAATACGCTATAGTAATTTTACTGGAGCAGTCACGCCTGATGAAGGATGCTTGTGTTGCGTCCGAAACGTCGTGATTTAATTTAGTTGTTTTATTTTTGTTTATTTTTGTTTTCACCTATGTGAGTTTACCGAAAAAAACAAAGATTATAGGTGTTAAGATGTTAAAACACTAAACTTAAACCTTTTGCAAGGAATCATGTCATACTGTCAGAGCATGTTTTCTGTTTGTATTTTTACCAAAAGTAGCTGTAGTTAATGCAGACACTGGCAAAGGCGGTCTCATGATGAAACTCAATTCCTGTTCACAAATATCTGTTATCCAAAGAAAACACTTTCTCGTTATTTGAAGTGATATCTGTTTACAATCATAAAAAAATATCTCCATTTAGATTGTCAGAATTGTCCTTTTTAAAGGCACACATATTCACGTAAACGATGTCAAAAACAATTAAACGTGATCTTTTGTGTAAATATGAAAGATGATCATGTGATTATACTCGTGTCTCCACCAGTGCCGTCAGGCGGTCAAACACCCCGGGCTCGAGCTTCGTGATCTGATTGCTGTTCAAATCCAGATACTGCATGGTGCTGGGGATTCCCGCAGGCACAGACGCGAGGCCTTTCCCTGCACATAACATTTGTGTCGCTGAGCACGAACACTGCGAGGGACGGGCGACGGTTTAGAGGCGGCTCATAACGGCCTCCCCTTGCACGCGAGCGGCGTCACGTGTGGTCCAACATTTACACGAGTTGCTTCTTCTTGAAGATTTCTGTGACAATGTTTTACCACAATTACTTTTAACAGTGCTTCGTTTAATCGTATTGTATATACGCCGCTAATACCAACAGGGGCTTGCGCACAAACACGTCCACGTCGACGTCTACGTACACCTCGTGCTCTCTTTTAGCCCCGCCCCCCCCTCCCAACACGTTCCATTCATTGGCTACCACATTCTGATAAGCCCCCCCCTCCCCCCTAAACTTGTATTCAAGAACTTGCATCTTGGAATCCCTGCCTCACTTGATACAGCAAATCTGGCTGTGACGGTCCCACCTGATGACGGAGACTTGTGTTGCCTCCGAAATGTCGTGATTTTTATTATTTTATTTGTATTAATTTTATTAATTTTAATTTCAATTTTTTTACCTATGTGACTTTACCGAAAAAACTAAGAGTATACTGATCACTGTATTTGCGTCTATCGTTCACTTCCTAGTAAATTGATTGGCTCATTGATAACATTATTTACGAGGTCTCCCTTGAGCATAGATATATACATTTCAATACGCTGTTACCTACTTAATATAACATGTTATTTTCATGTCGTTACGTGTATATGTAATAATCAAGAACCATGATCGATCTATTCAATGTCGTAGTCATGACCATGTCATGTATTAATCCACCTCGCACCTGCACACGAGCTGCTGTCATTACTCCATCTCCACGGTGGACGTGTTTCCGGGTTCGTTCTCTACCTTAGCTGCCACTGCTTTAATTATTGACCATGGTCGATGTGCATTGGCCATCGTGGATTAGTCCATCGTCTTGATTTGAAGCTTTCGTGACTGCACGAATCCATACTCTTTGATTCTTTCGATAAAGTCACGTAGGTGTAAAATAAAATAAATCACGACGTTTCGGGCGCAACACAAGCGTCCATCATCAGGTGGGAAAGCATGGTCTGCTGCTGAAGCAGACTGTTTTAAAAAGGTTTGAAATGGGTGTAGCCTAAGGGTCATAAAGAAGTGGCCGGGGCAAGTGATGTTAATGTGAGAAATTAGCATGTAACTATAGAAAAGAGAAAAAGCGACCTCCTAGACGAGGGCACGGAAGTGGCTATGTTAATGTGAGATAGATGATGTAAGGCAGGCTTACTGGTAAAGGCGAAAAGGTAGGCTTACTGCTAAACACTCGAAGGTTGCAGGTTTATAAAATGAACGCGACTCGTGCCGAGCGTCACCTCTATCCTGTTGTCCATCGACAATGCAGCGATCATTGCTTGCATGGCTGGCTACGTTTGTCACACGCGACCCTGGGAATGCTTTTCAGCTGGTTCTGATTCAGATACAGGCTATGCAGATTCACCAGACCGTTAAACAGTCCCTCCGGAAGGGTGTGCAGTCGGTTGCCACTCAGAGCCAGACTAGTTATTTGGGTCAGACTGTCAAACACCCCAGCGGGTACTAATGTAGATATACAGATATGTTAATGAAAGCGACAATTTAAAACGAGATTATTTAATGCGACCTTCAATCACTTTCATAGACGACGTTTTAGTTTCAGCGATCTCTATTTACTGTCATAGTTATCTGTATTTTGTACTAATCTCCCTCCACAATCATAGCGACTTCCATTTCACTTCCATAGATATATTAGCTTAAGCAACTTCCTTTAATTTTCATCCGCATTTGACGTAAATATAAGTGCCTCGACTTGAATACAGATGTGTTCGTTAAATTGACCTTCATTCACATGTATTTATTTATATTAGACTGTCAAACACCCAAACGGGTACTCATGGATTATGATAATGCGAGTGACCTGTCAGTTCAAAGTGGCCTCTTCACTTCTAGAGACTTCAGTTTAGTAGTTCACCAAGCGGTTAAACACCCCAGCGGGGAGAGACGCGAGTTCCTTACGGCATCAGGAACCTCAGACACTCGCTCTCTACTATTGTACGACTGCTCTAGCAGAGTACATGTAAATACGACCACAAAGACCACTGGCTGCATTTTATTAATCCATCAAACATGTGAACGGATTGGCGTTGTGAACGCAATTATAAAGTTTATCACTCAACGTCTTTTGTCTAACCAGTGCTGGATGAAGGCCTTCCTATGGCGTGCCAGTCATGGGGTGTATTTGATTAAGGGAACGACATTAATTACAGAGAGCTGGATCTTAACTGAATATGCACAAACAACCTTACGCATTCCCCAATGATACTGCCTTAAAGTGAAAATATCGTAAACGTGACGTTGCACGCACGTACATTATTTACGTGCTATGCAAAAGGGCCATCGCCCGAAACGTCAGCCATTATATATTTCCAATTCAGCGCGGTTTGTGTGCGTGTTGTGTTTAGTTTTTTTTATTACGTGTGATTATGCACTACTGAGTGTAGCCAACACTGGCTCACTGAGGTCTGGACCCGAAGCAGTTGACATCCATTGGTGCTGGCGCGTTCCATCAGCTCGTGAGTCTGAAGGAGCTGCGGCTCTTCTAAACGGAATAATTGCGATGAAACATTATGCGTTTGTTATAATTCATTATAATTATCGTGAGTTTATACTCAGTGTAATTAAAACAACACACATTTGTCAATAACACTACATTGAGTATAGAATTGTATATGTAGGAATGCGTGTTTGTGCATATGTACATACACGTGTATGTATGTATATACGTTTAAATGTGCGGAATGTACACGTAGAAGTGTGTACTCATTTGATTACCTTATTCGCTTGTTCCTGAATGCATGTGCATAGGCTATCCACGTACACTGTGTGCGTTTGTAATGTGGAACGATGGACGAAAAGACACCCGACCAAGGGACTAGCTTCATAAGACGACAGTCAGATTTGAGGAGAAGTCTAACTGTTTCGTTCCTTATATAGAAACCGTTCCTGGCAGTTCTGGCTCCGTTTGTAAAACGCGCCCCTGGTAACGCTCTTCAGCTGGTTGGTGTCCAGAACCAGATGAGTGAGCTGAGTCAGTTTGTCAAACACCTCCGCGGGGAAAGATGCGAGTTCTTCACTGCGCAGAAACCATTAACCATAGGCACTCGCATACATAGTATGACATATATATATTATTCAATACGTAGATATGTATTCTTGGTTCTTTCCGTAAAGATACGTAGATAGAAAACAAAAATCTAAATTTAAAGCAAAAAACCCACGACGTTTCGATCGCAACACAAGTGGTCTTCTTCAGGTGAAAAGAAAAGAGGGCAGACCTCCAAATGTATCTGCTTATAAGGGCTCCATAGCGAGTGGGCGGGGGGGAAAGGGCTGCGCGAGGGATAGGGGGAGAATGAGGGGGTGGGGCAGAGAGGGACAAGGGGAGAGAGAGGGGGTAGGGCAGAGATAGGGGGAGAAGGAGAGATACACAAGCTGCGAGAGGGACAAGGGGAGAGAGAGGGGGTGGGGCAGAGATAGGGGGGGAGATACACCTGCTGCTGACGGTAGAGGTTGACAAGGAAACACAAATTCAAATCATGACCCAAAGTGGTTGATGACATCTTTCCAATGATTGCTGAGTTTAAAACCGTCGCCTCGGTTGAAATTGTGCTTGTGTCTGAAAATATGGATGGCTTCGTGAACGAACCTTTGTTGTTAGCCAGTCGGTTTGCAAAGTACCATCGTCTTAGAGAAATTTATTTGATGTGAGCCAGCCGCATTAAAGTAATGATAAGCTACGGCAGAGGTATTGGTACTGCCGTGTTTCAGATCTGCCTTGTGTTCACGAACACGGCCCGAGACATGTCGTTTGGTTTATTCAATGTAACTGCTGCCGCAGGAACAGCTTAGTTTGTAGACGCCAGGATATTGCATGTCAGGAATGTTGTCCTTCACAGATGGGATCAGGTCACCAATTTTGTGCAGTGTGTTAAATCGGACCTGGATCTTGTGTTTGTTCAAGATTTTGGAAGTATTTTTGGTTATCCCTGCTATGTAAGGTAAGGTGACGGTTTTCATTGGATCTTCAGATGGCTCCTTCCTCACGGTTGGGTTGATGGCACGTTTGTTATCTGGCCACATGGCCAACTGGCTCTGAAACAAATTTCAGTCTTTGAACGAGTCCTTGTAGCTGGGCCCCCAGATGAGATGGGCGTGAGCTCCCTGGGGGTCCCGGGGTGATCTTGAAAATGGCCTGACAGGCGCGGCCCCTCCCGAGGGTTCACAATGCTGGGTGGAGAATGGGTGGCGGACAGTTGCTCCGTACTCCGCAGTCCATCTGCGGTCTGCGAGTTCGGTGGCACTAGGGGTATTAAGTGCTTGGAGCCTGCGGATGGGATAGCATAACTCCCCTGAGGTACGGGCCCAATGGACACGCACCCCAGCTCGTTGGACTCACCAGACACACAGCCCTTGGGTAGTGGGGATGAGGGGACTCCGTGCATTGGAACAAAACGGCTTCATACCACCGTCTGCGACCGAACTGGATACAAACACATTGAGGGCTCAGAACTTCTACGACCTCCGCCAGGCCCTGCCATGTTTGTATAATTTGGGGGACGTACCCACCGGTACCTGGGGGCAGTGGAGCCAGGCTTTGTCACCCGGCATCTACTTCGTGACGAGCGACTCATTAGCAGCCTGCCACAATGCCGAATTTACCCAGGATGCTTCCCGCACCTCAGATAGCCATTTGAAAGTAAGGCGCATGGGGTCGGTAATATTTATACAACTCGGCTCCGAGTCTAATTTAACTTCTATGGGGGGTCTTGCACCCTGCCGTACATAAGGAAAAATGGAGAGAACCCGGTAGAAGCATGGGGAGCCAATTTGTAAGCATCAAGAACACCTGGCACGTGTAAGTCCCAGTCGGACTGGTCCTCATTGACTTGTTGGCACAACATGGAAGTCAGGGTTCTGTGTAGCCTTTCGACCATCCCATCAGTCTGGGGATGATAGGGTGCAGTGTGAACTTTTTTTATGGCCCAATAGATCGCATACTTCCTTGAATAATATTGAGGATACATTTTGCCTTGGTTGGTCAGGAGGCGTTCAGGTGCCCCCTTGTCGAAAACATAACCATGTAAAAAGGCGTCTGGTCTGGCAGTGTTCCACCCCAACCAACAAGTATCGGTTACCCCGACGGGTTTCAACGAAGGGCGGTCCACTCTCGCCGGCGGTTTTTGGCGAGCGCACTCTGTGCACCCTTAAAAAATGTTATAAACGTCGTCTGCATTCCAGGCCAGAAAAAAATCTAACTAGATGGTGGACAGCGTTTGTTGGACACCCAGTTGCATCACCCGGGCATGCACGGCCCATATAATTCTACCCCGTAAAACAGTAGGCACAACAATGTTATAACGGTGCTGCTCGCCGTCCCACCGCATGAGCAAGCCCCCCTTAATAAAAAACAGGGACGACCATCGCCGGCCCTCCCCACTCTCCCGTTGCCCGACGCGGTGCCTCAATTTGAGCAGGGAGGAATCTTCCACTTGGAGTTGACTCCACTCCACGTGGGTGAGGCCGATAGTATTATCGCACACTCCCGTTGTGACGGAGAGGGGAACGTCTTCTGACGCCACTACTGGGGGGGGGGGTCGAACCTCTGTCAGGGGGTTTACACCACCCAGACCCCGTAAGACATGCACAGGGCGTGCTCGATGTTAATCGCGACAGAGCATTGACATTAACATGGCGAGTCCCCTTTTTGAAAACAGCACTAAAGGAGTAGTCTTGGAGGACCTCTAGCCATCAGGAGAGCTGACCGGATGGCTGCTCAACTCGTAGCGCATACTCTAGAGCCGCGTGGCCCGAGCGCATCTCAAACCATCGACCGTAAAGGTACGGACGGTACTGCTGGATGAAATGGACAATGGCCACCTGTTCCCGGCGTGTTACACGGTAGCACTGCTCGGTTGGAGACAGCACCCGACTCCCATAGGCAACCACACATTCCACACCGATCACAACTTGAGATAACATGGCACCAATCGCATCCATGTCTAGGATGAAGGGTAGACAAAAATCGGGGTAGCGGAGGGGAGGAGCGTTCACCAGACCGTCCTGCAACGCAACAAACGCAGCCTCTTCCTCCTTCCCCCATCGCAATTTTTGTCCCTCGGAGGTAAGAACGTAGAGGGGCTTTGCAATGGTGGCGAAACCAGGCACAAAGCGACGATAATAGGAAGCGAACCCAATTAAACTTCGTATGTCGCCCATTAATTTAGGGGTCGGCCAGGTGCATGTGCACGCAGTTTTCTCTGGGTCTATTGCTATCCCCGACTCGTTGAAAATGTTCCCGAGGTATCGCACCTATCGTTGCAAAAGATAAAAAAAATTGTGGCTTGAATTAGAAGTTTGCCGCCCACATATTTAGGAAAACGGCACGCAACTTGTCCAGATGTTCATCAAAAGTACACCCAAAGACAATAACGTAATCAAGGTAAATTAGGCAAGTCCAGCCAAGACCAGTTTCATAAGCTGTTGGAATGTGGCTGGAATGGAGTGGAGTTCCATCAGGAATTGATTCAATTTGAACAACCCTTGTGGCATACGGAATGCCATCTTAGGCATAAAATTGTCATCCAAGGGTAGCTGCCAAAATCCGGACAATAAATCGAGAGTGGAAAAAAACCGCACCCCAGACAGAGCATCCAAGGAGACATTCATCCTAGGGAGCGGGTATGCGTCGGCCACTGATACCTTATTGAGCTTGCGAAAATCGACGCAAACCGTAGACTTCCGTACTTTTTTTTCACAAGCACAATGGGGGCCCGCCACGGGCTATTAGATGGGGAAATAAAACATCTCCGTGACCGCTTCATGCATTTTATTTTTTTTCTTTGGGCTTGACCTATCGGGGTTTTGACAAATGGGGGCGGCGTTCCCCGTATCAATATGATGATGCAACAGGGATGTGCGACCGATGTCATACTTCCCCTTGCTAAAAACGTAAAAGATGTGGTTCCAGACATACAGTACCCTGGCGTCTACAAACTAAGTTGCCTCTGTGGTAACAGTTACATTGGAGAAACCAAACGACATGTCTCAGACCGCATCTGTGAACATAAAGCAGACCTGAAACACGGTAGGACAAACACCTCAGCCGTGGCAGATCACTGTTACAATTCAGTGGGCTCACATGACATTGACTTTTCCAAGACAGAGGTTCTCTGCAAGCCATCTGGCTACCATGAGAGTTTCGTTCATGAGGCGATCCACATATACAAACACAGAGACAATTTCAACCGAGAAGATGGATTCTGGCTCAGCAATCATTGGAAGGAAGTAATAAACCATTTCGGATCTTAACTGATTGTGTTCACGTTTACGGTGACTTTCAGACCGCAGTCCACGCACTGGCATTGACTATATATCTTTTATTCTCCGCAGGGAATGGATTCTTTGCTCCGCTGCAAGTCTCCTACCACCACTCTCCCATTGACATATTTCGTTTCTTCCTCTTAGTACCTTTCACGCGACGGTCAATGGTATAGTGTATAGCAGATTGTATAATAATAAATAGTATAAAAGTGTAATGTTTTATATAATGTATAAGGTAATATATAGTATTGTAATTGTATAGTGAATATGCAGCAGTGTGGTATACAGTAGGGTGGGTAGAATAATACACAGTGTAATATTACAATGTATAATCTAAGGTTAGGGTTAGGGTTATAGTAATACAATATATAAATTAATGTTGGGTTTGTCTATGGCAGTATATAGTACGGGGTAGACCCGTGTGATGTAAGAGGAAATAGTTTAGCTGGAGGCATATTATATGTTTTGCGACATAGAATTGTAATGTATGACTTACTGTTAGTAGCTCAGCTTATTGGAGAGTATATTTATTATATTGATGATACTGATGTAGTTTATAGTTTAGTTTCTTATGTGGTGGTTTAACTGCTGCAGCTCCATACTATCAACATTCCTTCCCTTTATTAATGCTAACCCTACTCCCTCCCTTTGATGCTGCTAATCCTGCATAATGCACGGGCATAATATGACTTTGAAAACCCACCTCTTACGCATTTCACAAGTAGTGACTAATCCCATATCTGCATTTCCCATAAATTTGCTAAATTCTTATTCATATGCAAATTCCTTTGTCAAGGCGCTTTTCCCCCTCCAACCCAGCTTAAATATACGCTTCCAAGCCTGGTGGTGTTCATTCAGACGCTGTCTCCCCGACAGACCTGGTCTTCACCTGAGGACGGCTGCTTGCATTGTGGCCGAAACGTCGTGAGAATTATTTTATTATGTTTTATTTTTATTATTTTATTATTTCCCTTCTAGGTGACTTCACCGAAAGAACCAAGAAGACTTTCTTGTCATTTGAAGCGATATCTGTTTACAATCATTAACATGTTTCAGATAAAATTATCTCCATTTAAAGTCCGAGCATTGCTTTTTCAAGGCACTAATATCCATGGCAACGATGTCCGAAAAACAATGTTACGTTATCTTTTGTGTAAATATAAAAGATGCATTTGTGATGATACGCAATGATTCACTATCGCAGTGGCAAGAGCAAGAGCCGCAGGGTCTCCTGTCTCCACCAGTGCCGTCAGGCTGTCAAACACCCCGGGCTCGAGCTTCGTGATCTGATTACCGCCCAAATACAGCACTCGCGTGGTGGTGGGGATTCCCGCAGGCACAGACGCGTGGCTTCTGCTAACACAGTTCACTTCTGTCCCTGAGCATGAACACTGCGAGGGACGGGTGACGGTTTAGAGGCGGGTCACAATGGCCTTTCCTTGCACGCGAGCGGCGTCACGTGTGGTCCAACATTTACACGAGTTGCCTCTTCCTGAAGATTTCCCTCATATATACGCCGCTAATACTGATCAATCCCGATTCGTATTTTTATTGATGTTGTATTTGCGTCTATAATTCTCTTACTAATAAATATATTTAATTATTCATTAAAGTATTTACCAGGTCTCCCTGGAGCATACGGACATGAAGTTAAATTGGCTCTCACCTACTTCATATTTTTTTTCATGTCCATACTTGGAAATGTTATCATCAAGAACCATGATCAATCCATTGCAAGCTGGTCACGACCATGCGATGTATGAATCCACTTTGCGCCTACATACGAGCTGCTGTCGTTACTCCATCTCCATGGTGAACGTTGTTTCGGGTGCGTTCTCTCCCTTGGTTTTATCGACCGTGGTCAATGTGCATTGGCCATCGTGGATTATTCCAGCATCCCCTCTTGCGCAATGTCTTGGACAAGCCAACTTACTTTTATTATTGGTTTGATGTCATTTAAAGCAGCTTTAGCCTCTGATCCACATGTTCCTCTGCTTCTCATTGTAATTCCCAAAATGCAACTCGCATTGCACACTTCACAGTGGTGCTTCTGCACCATTTACGATAAGAGGTGGGTCACACGGATCAACATATCTAGTTGTAGGCACAAGGAAATGTTGCGTTTCATTGTGCAGTTCATTTTACAAAAGCACTCCAACCTGCTTTCATTTGAGCGCTTTACTTGCATTGCTTTAGTCTTTTTATTGCTGTTGCTAAAACTTTGAATACGGAAACAACTATCGGGCAAATAACACCATTTCGGGTCTTAATTGATTGTGTTCACGCTTACGGTGACTTTCAGACCACATTCCATTTTCTTCTCTCCCCTCCTCTTTTCCGAACGGCCAAATCGCTGTTCGTGGTACTGACGTTAGGAAAAAACCGCCACTTTTTTTCAAAATGTATTGCTGTGGATTTCACACCTGATGATGATTTCTTGTGTTGCAGTCGAAACATCGTGTGAATTGTTATTGTTTTATATATGTTTTTATTATTATTTCCCTTCTACGTGACTTCACCGAAAGAACCAAGAATATTAAAAACACCTTGTTACAAATGAAAGTATACAATAAATAGCCTGAAGAGTGTAATTGTAAACCGCATCATTGTAGGTTATTAGATTATTCATAATCAAACTGTAGTTTCATATATGCAAACATTGGCTAAACTAAACACCAACGTACTGTACAATAAGTGTGATGATCATGTAGTGACGTCGATGATGTCACTGTATGGTGCTGGTCCAGAAGGGCCGCGCCGTTCGATGTTCTGACATCGTGGACAACACCGTGTGGGTGGCTGTGTATAATACCAGCCCTAGCGGGGCTTGGTGAGCACTGGGATAGTGCGGGCACCACGCACAGCATGTGGTGGGGTCTCCCACGAGGGGGAGTGGGTGAGTGTCAGCCCAGGGGCAGGGTTTCCCTGGGCCATGGTACTCTGGTTGACCCCACAGACACGTGATCCGGAGTGTCCACACAGGGGGCCCCTGGTGGGGGGGCTAGTGGATGATCACGTGTCCGGGGAGAGCACTGGAGAGAGATGGAGAGGGAACGAGAATGCTCGAGAAGGCGGGCGGGGCCGAGGGCGGAGCGGCCCCGACCGTACGGGGATATAAGGTGGGTCCCTGAGAGGGACCGGGGTCTCTTCATTCTACAAGCTGGAAGCTCTGCGTCTCAAGCTGGAAGCTCTTCACCCTACGAGGAACCACGTGGTCGGAGACCCAAGTGAGGGTCCAACCCTTCGTAGCAATAACTCCTCTGTATAGTGTGGTTAGCTGGGTGGTCACCACCCTAGGTTATATCTGGTTAAGGGGCAGTTACTCCTTTCTGTTACGGTGTTGCAAATAAATGTGTTGCCTCTAAAAGGAACAACGTCTGCGACTCAGTTGGACTCACTACAATAAAAATAATGTTGGAGGGACGCAACTTGAAAACGCATCAAATATCATACTTTAGGGCTATTCTTAATATCAAATCGTGATCCAAATGATAACATGTACAGATGAGGTCTATCAATTTAAAGTGCGTTTGAAAATATTCGGACTCTTAATCTCAGCGTTCCATATTTCCCACGATTACAAATGTCAATCCATGGATACTGCTCATCATGAAGTATCAACAAGATATATTAAGTGACAACGAAGATTGATTGACTTCATCCTATCATAAAAAAGTTACTGTGCAAGAAACACGAATATTGGTTAAATACTTCTGTTTGTAAAAGAGCTCCCCCCACCCCCTCCATTGTATTCACTTCCCACCCCTATACATTCCCTAGAGGAGTATCCGAGTTAAGGAAAGAGACACCAGGGATGTAGAGACAGGTGGTTCAAAATACAAAACGTTGGTAACAATCATTGTACTTTACATTGTATCTATACTGGTGTCAATTCCCATGCGTGTCCTCTGTGCGTACTTGAAGTGTTTGTTTCATTTAAATACTTTCGGCAAAAAGGCTTTCGACTGTGTGCACGAGGAGTTTATTCTCAACACCTATGGTTTACCAGACAAGATAATAGACCTTGTTTTGCCATGGCAGTCAATCTTCATTGCATTATGAAAAACAACAGTGTGAATTGGTTCCATATTGTTAGACAAGGATATGCTGAAGCAATTAAAACATGTTGAGAGTGCAGTAATTTCATAGGCATAGTGCACGTACATCAGCATTAATGTTCAAGGCCCTGAGCTGCTTAGAGTGTAGGAGCAGAGGCATCTGTGTCTGTGATTCGCACCCCTGGGAACGCTCTTCAGTTGATTGACGTCCAGAGACAGATGAGTGAGCTGGGTCAGTTTGTCAAACACCCCAACAGGCAGAACTGACAGCTGGTTCCACCCCAGATATAATTCTTGCAGATTCCCCAAGCGGTCAAACACCCCGGTGGGGCGGGTTTGTGCCCGGGAGTTGCTTTGGGTAGAGAGTTCAGGGGAGAGAAGACGAACGTGAATCTAATTCTAACGTCACTAGCAGTACAGGAGCAGTTCCACGATTATAACTTACATTTTAGGCACTTTAAAGATGTTACATTATTTACATCCAGTGGTGAATAGACACTGGCGAATGATGACGAAAGACAACGGCTGATTATCCAGGCCATATACACAGTTGACCGGTTTACTGTTAGATTAGAATTTTGTTTGGAGACTTCATAAGGTTTTGGATTACTCAAAGAGAATGGAGAAGGCTTGCAGATATATTGTAAGACGCTAACTGAAATAAACTATGGGCCAGGCTTATTAGTCGAAACAATAAGGCAGACTTACTGGCAGAGACTATAAGGTAGACTGACTGGTAGAAGCTATACGGCAGGGTTACTGGTAGAAACCATAATGCAGTCTTACTGATATAGGCTGTAAGGCAGGCTTACTGGTAAAGGCTATAAGGTAGGCATACTGGTAGACACTCGAAGGTTGTAGGTTTATAAGCTGAACGCTGCTTGTGCCAAGCGTCATCTCTCTCCTATTGTCCGTCGACAATGCAGCGTCCATTGCTTGGAGTGCTGGCTGCGTTTGTCACACGCGCCCCTGGGAATGCTCTTCAGCTGGTTCTCATGCAAATACAGCTTCTGCAGATTCACCAGGCGGTCAAATACGCCAGCGGGTAGAGACCGATTTGCTTACTGCACAGGAACCTCAGACACTCGCTCTCTACTGTTGTAGGAAGGATCGAGCAGAGTGATTACGAATATGACTACAAAAACCACTGGCCACATTTTATAAATCCATAAAAAATGTGAGAGGATTGGCGTTGTGCTATCAATTATAAAATGAATTATTAAAAGTATTTTTTCGAACCAGTGCTGGATGAAGGCCTTCCCATGCCGTGCCAGTCATGGGGTGCATTTGAATATATTTTACTAGGCTGTTCACGGGGGCAATACATGGGTGCCCCTCACCAATGTTGAATAATGAAGAGTGCGTTAATGATCTAACTTTAGTCTGAACAAACTAAGGGAATGACGACATTAAATACACAGAGCTGGATCTTGACTGAATATGCACAAACAACCTTTCAAATTTTCCAATGACACTGCCTTGAAGTGAAACATGTGTAAAAAGCGACGTTGCACACACGGTATTTACGTGCTATGCAGAAGGGCCGTCACCCGACACGTCAGCCATTATATATTTCCCGTTCAGCGCGGTGTGTGCATGCCACTACGAGAGGAAGCTCTCGAAAGCCTGATGAGATCTTCCTCAAATCACTACTGTGTTGGCGTATAGCACATAATATGCTCTCGGCCTTCATGGGGTAAACAAACAAGATAACATAATTACACTCAACTTGGATATGAAGGAACAAGACATTATGACTCATCAATAACAGCTCATAAGATTTTAAATTTCGATGTAAAGCTTTCGCGACTGCAGAGATTCATATTCTTGGTTCTTTCGGTAAAGTCACGTAGAAAGGAAATAATAAAAATAAAACATAATAAAAATTATCTAGAAGTTTCGATTGCAACACAAGCAATCATCATCAGGTGTGAAAACTACGGCAAGAACATTTTAGCTGAAGTGGGAGATATAAGTTAGAGAGGGGGGAGGAGCAAAGGAGGAGGAGAGTAGGTGGAGGGTAGCGTTGCGTGGAATGCTACTGAAAGGGGGGGGGGGAAGTGGGCGGGGCTAGAAAGGTGCAGAAAACTAATGCCATTGCAGCAAAGCCAATGAAAGACAACAAAGCAACAGTAGCAGACGTTGGAGAAGTGCAAAAAAGTCAACACCACTACAGTAGAATCAATGAAAGACAACAAAGCAACAGTAGCTCATAAGATATGTGGCTATCACATGCAGTATATTTTTTATAGAGCGGCATTCATGCGAATTGCAATCCCATAACGCAGTATACGTCTGAGCTGCTGCTACCTTGGTCTGCCTGAGCTGCTGCTTCCTGGGTCCTCCTGAGCTGCTGCTTCCGGGGCCTGCCTGAGCTAATGCTCCCTGGGTCTATCTGAGCTGCTCCTCCCCGGGTCTACCTGAGCTACTGCTCCCTGCATCTGTCCGAGCTGCTGCTCCCTGGGTCTACCAAAGCTACTGCTCCACGGGTCTGTCTGTGCTGCTGCTCCCTGCAGCTGCCTGAGCTACTGCTCCATAGGTCTACCAGAGCTGCTGCTCCTTGGGTCTGCCTTAACTGCTGCTGCTCCCTGGGCCTGCCTGAGCAGCTACTCCCTAGCCTGCCTGAGCTTCTGTTCCTTGGGTCTGCCTTAACTGCTGCTGCCTGGTTTGCTCAGAAACGCTCTTCGTTAGCAAAGAGCCAAAGCTTCTGCAGGAAGCCCCTTCACCTGCTTGATCAGGTTATTGCCCTGTTTCCGAATATGTTCCTTGAGAGAAAAAAGAGGGAAGTGTTAGGTCACATGCTCGTTAGCGTAGAGAAATAGCAACGCACAAAGGTTTGCTTACAAACAGCAAGAACTTGACGACGAGTCAACTTCGTGACCTGGAGCTGACCACCACCACAAACTCAAGCACACTGACGAGAAGCTGTGCATGTGCGATGAGTGCAGCAATACATTACTCGCGCTTGGCCTACTTGTACGTTTTAAATTGTGTATTTAACTGTTGTGGATCTTTGTTATTTTAAAGATGACAGTTCTGCTGTGTATTCTACTGCTGTCCCTCTCGGCCATATCTAGTGCCAAACACAACTCCAATAGGCAGCCCTAGATATTTCTCGTCCATACTTGATGCTCCATTTACCACGACAACTACTAGTGAAACAGATTAGAGCCACTTTTACACTCCATCATTGTATCTTTTTAAACCCTATCTCTGTCCTATTACTTCAGCACTCCTTCCTAACTTCATTCTGTTCTTAAAAATGCCGACATGTAAGCAGCTGCTATTCGTCCAAGGTTAGTCGCTCTTCATCCTGTCACAGAAAATACTTGTGCAAACTATTAATTTTACTTTTCTTATTTCTGGGAGGTATTGAGCTTCACACTGGCCCAAATGTAAATAACTCATTTAATTCTGTGGATTTTTCTGGCAGAAACGGTGTTGGTGTTCTACACGTCAACATCAGAGAGCTTGTGATTCAATTAAGTCAACTAAAACTAGAAGTGGAAAATCTGGACCCGGACATTTTCTGCCTTCCTGATAAATTTCTCACTCCGGCCGTCAATGACTTGCAGATTGCGATTGACAACTAAAACCTTTTTCGACTTGACCGAGGACCTAAAGGAGGTGGAATTTCCACTAATGTTCGTAGTACTATTGCATGTTCACCAGCTTATTCCTTGTTAAATAAATAATGCTTTGAAGGTCTGGCTCTCAAAATTATTCTCCCTAAAAATCAACAGATATTGGATGTGTGCTGTGAAAGACCTCCTAGTGGTAAGGATTTTGAAGCTGGGAACGCACTGAGGGAGCTTCTTGGGGGCCTCCCTAAAGGTAAAATCATTTTAATGGGTGATCTGAATTGGAATTGGCTAAACCCGCCGGCCATGGCCACACATTTTGCAAATGAATGTAACCTATTTCAATTGATAAATGGTGGTACATGTTGTTTATGTCATTTAATGTGAAATTTCGGTCACAGTTCCTATGATCACTGTTACATTGCTTTTATGGCTTTATTTTGGTGATTTCGAAAAGTTTTTTGGTTTAGCCATGTTTGTTTGTTGTAGTACGGAGTTAAACTGATGACTTTAATCTAATTTGTCTTGTAGTTGTTGTTTGACTTGCATCCCACTGGGATTTGTGCACACAGCGTTGGTGTACGGTGCTTTTTCTGGAAGATTTTGCTGCTTTTACCTGGATTTTTCTGTTTGCGCATAGTCACTTTAAGATGTTTTCTTGTTCATGTTTTTATTTTTTGTTTGTTGCGGTTGCACCCGGTTCAAGAGCCGAATGGCTCACATGGCGATACCAAATAAATGAAACTGAAACTGTGTTGTATTGAGTTTGTTTTGTTACGTGTGCTTATGCACCACTGAGTATAGCCAACACTGGCTCACTGAGGTCTGGACCCGAATCAGTTGACACCCATTGGTGCTGGCGCGTTCCATCAGCTCGTGAGTCTGAAGGAACTGTGGCTCTTCTAAATGGAATCATTGCGATGAAACATTACGCGTTTGTTATAATACAATGTAATGATCGTGAGTTTATACTCGATGTAATCAAAACAACTTACGTTCGTCAAGAACACTACATTGAGTATAGAAGTGTGCATGTAGGTATGTGTGTTTGTGTATGTATGCACGTTTAAATGTGCGTAATGTACACGTACTTAAGTGTGGACTTCATTGATTACGTGAGTCGCTTGTTCCTGCACGCATGTGCATATGCTATCTACGTACACTGTGTCTGTTTGAAATGTGGATCGATGGACGAGGAGACACCCGACCAATGCCACCAGCTGACGACCGTTCCCAAGGGCGCCTTCGACAACCTCACGAAGCTGCAATACATTTGGCTGCACACTAACCCCTGGGACTGGCCCTGATGCGTCCCAGAGACGCCGAGGCGCCAGCCATGCACTCACTGCATTGCTGCTTCATACAGCCACACGTGACTCACACACATACGCGAGATGGAGTTGTTACTATATGAAGTCGATCCATCGTCTGAAATGTATCAACTTGTTCTTTTGTTACAAAAAATATATCAGCACACAAAGCATCTCTTTCAAATTTGTCTTTCACTCAACCTATCTAATTAAAGTTGTTTTTGCCTAATCCAGCGGCGACACGGCCTTCTTGGAGCGCTTCATTCCAGCAGCATTGATTCGTTGCAATCAACATTTTGCACCGGTTTCGACATTCTGTGTCTCAACAGCAGAGTGAAGAAAACACTAATGTTTATTGTTATAATTACGTACGTTGATCATTATTAATAGCCATCAACCCCACTATGGATGATGATGATGAATATGACAAGGGTGTAGCTGTTTATGCTTATTGTAGATCATGGAATTAGTGATGATTGAGTCCAAAATCTGCTCCTGCGGAGTATATCTTAGCAGAGTGGATGTTTAAACAATTGGTCGCCGGCCTGGTCGCTTGTCGCAGCTGATGAAACGATGATGACGTTTAAATTATCCTCCTGCTTCTGTGCACCCAAAGATAATTGCCAGTGAACTCAAACACGTACGCCAAGCCCTTAAGGCTAATGGTTACTCCGACTACACAATCCGCAAAGCCATCACTCCAACTATCAAGAAGGATCCCGTTGAGGAGCCTTTCAAGACCATCACCTTACCCTACATTGCTGGGGTCACAAAAAAGATCTCCAAAATCCTGATAAAACACAAGATCCAGGTCCGATTCAACACAGTACATAAAATCCGTGATCTCGTCCCGTCTGTTAAAGATGTGGTACCAGACATACAGTACCCTGGCGTCTACAAACTAAGTTGCCTCTGTGGTAGCAGTTACATTGGAGAAACCAAACGACATGTCTCGGACCGCATCCGTGAACATAAAGCAGACTTGAAACACGGTAGGACAAACACCTCAGCCGTGGCAGATCACTGTTACAATTCAGTGGGCTCACATGATATTGACTTCTCCAAGACAGAGGTTCTCTGCAAGCCATCTGGCTACCATGAGAGATTCGTTCATGAGGCTATCCACATATACAAACACAGAGACAATTTCAACCGAGAAGATG
>CM025615.2:3031439-3047708 GCA_014621495.2 Entosphenus tridentatus
AGTTGTTCAATAATTATAATTGGTGTGGGGTCCCACTCTCCCCCCCCCCACCAGAGTGGTGGAATATGGTCGCTTCATCGAGCAGTGGATAGACATGGGACGTTGAATAATGAATTTGATATTTTTTTGAACAACACTAATCTGATTTCGATTTAAAGCTTTCGTGACTGCAGGAATTCATCTTCTTGGTTCTTTCGGTAAAGTCACGTAGAAGGGAAGTAATAAAATAATAAAACATAATAAAATAATTCTCACGACGTTTCGGCCACAACGCAAGCAGCCGTCTTCAGGTGAAACCAGGTCTGTCAAGGGTGACACAATCGGGTTTAAGTGTCTTTTATATTAAACCCGATCTGAGATTGGGAGAAATCCGGTTTAACTGGTTCTAAAAAAAAACCGATGCCTGCCGCTGGAAAAATCGGGTTTTTTCCACCCATGATCCACGTGTTCTGCCTTGCAATGCAATTCCAAGCATGCAACTCGCAGTGCTTCTGTGCACACTTCAGTCGTGGTTCACGCGGATCAACATATCTAGTTGTAGGCAAATTGGAATGTTACGTTTCAATGTGAACTTCAGCTTGACTAAAGCACTGCAATCTGCTCTCGTGTATGGTTTTATTTGCGGATACAAATTCTTCAGCAAATAACACCTTGTAACAAGTCAATTCATACAATTGCAGCGAGTTCTACCGAGTCGCAGACATACACTTGAAGCAACACATGTATTAATACCAACAGAATAACAACCTATGGTGGTGACCCACCAAGCTAACTATACTACTTACAACGTAACTAGCTACTTTGGACCGGGACCACAACTCGGGTTCAGGTCCACGTTGGAGACTTGGAGAACGTAGACGGAGGTTTATTCAGGATGAACAACGCCGGTCCCTCTGGGGGACCCGGCTTATATTCTGTGGCGTGGCTGGCTCCGCCTTTGGCCACGACCACCTTCCAGAATCCTCGAGCGGGATCTGGACCTGGACCACGTGACCACCCCTAGCTCCCACTTGGGGCCTCCTTGCAGACTTAACTGGTCATGTGTCCTTTTGGATCAACCAGAGTGCCATGGCCTTTAGTAACCCCTTTCCTACGGCCGGCACCCCCACACCCTATCCTGTAGGACTGGAACTGCACGCCGATCGTGGTGCCATCCAGTGCCATCAATCAGCACTCACCGAGTCCCTCTAGGGCCGGTAGAACACCCACATCATAGCGGTGTCTGCGATGTGGTTACATCGCACGCCGTGCCTTCCTAGGTCGCCACCATACAGCGACATCCCGCGATGTCACAACATCACCCCCCTCCCCCTTCGTAGCCCTCAGCCATCCCGGCTGTCAACTCCCCCTGCAACAACCAAACACAACCCCTATCTGTGCCTTAACAAATAACCCATCCCCACCTATACAATATGTACACTATATACAAATATACAGTAACTAACGGGGAAAGGGGACGAAAGTACAGAACAATAGACAACAAAGGAAGAGAGAAAATATAAAAACGCAGTAAGTAACACGCAAAACCACGGGATCCGCCCCAGAACCCGCATCTCCTACCCTCACCGTGTAACACCCGCAAGCACAATAAAGGCCAGGTTCAGCCAATAACCAATACGCCTGCCGAGTGCGACAGCCAACTGACGGTGTGGGAGCGTGTGTGTATGGGGATCATTTATTTGATGGAGTCCTTGTGGCCAGGCCCCCAGGGGAGGTGGGCTCACTCTCCCTGGAGGTCACGGGGGGGAAATTTACAAATGTCCCGTCGAACCCGGCTCCTCAAGAAGAGCAGCCGGCCGGGCAGTTGGGCCCTCCTCTCCCGAATCCAGTAGAGATGGCGCAGGTGGCAGCTTGGACGTTAAACGCGCAGCACCGGAGGACAGGATCACATGACTTCCCTGAAGACCAACCTCAACAGGTACACACCTCAGCTCGACGGACACATCTGACACTCGGCCTCTGCGTAGTTGGAGATGGGATGAAAGGCTTGAACCATCACCAGGCTCTGGAACAGAACACTCAGCGGATCAGTCCCGGGCACCTCGAGCAGGATCATTAGTGAAATAAAATCCCGCCCGCCTCAGTCTCTCAGTCTCTATCTCAGCAACCCCCTCGAACAAGCCGAGGAGCGGAGTTAAATTTTCACCCCCTCCCCTGATTCCCCGCGCCGGGGCCTTTTATTAAATCACGCCCTTGGGGCCTTACTCCATTCAATTATAACGTGCCCATTAGTCCAAACCCCCGTGCCCACGAGCCAATCCAATCCCACACACCTGCAACCACTTTCACACAAAGCCACCCCTGCAAGTCCTCGCTTCTCCCCAATCAAAGAGACACCCCACCCCCCAAATGTATCATTGACTGCAACAGGTTTGTTCAGTAGTTTTTTGTTTTGTTGCGTTGTGGTGATTATTTTGCTTTGTTACGTTATATTGTTGTTGCTGCACTAACCAAGCCCGCACATCACGGGTGAGTTTCTATAATCGCTCAATATCAGCCCTAATTATTCACACAATTCACTACATGCAATATTTACTGATGCACTAATGCAGACACTCACCTCACTGCTCAGTGACACGGCAGACTAACATATCGCACAAGGGGGCATCATGACGACGATGATGATGACGTGGATGTTAATAACGTGGTAGTTTTATAAACTGAACGTTACTCGTGCGTCATCTCTATCCCTATTCCCAGCGACAAAGCAGAGACCGTGCCTGGCAGTGCTGGCTCCGTTTGTCAAATGCGCCCCTGGGAACGCTCTTCAGCTGGTTGTTGTACAGAGCCAGACGAGTGAGCTGGGTCAATTTGTCAAACACCCCAGTGGGGAGAGACGCGAGTTCGTCATTGCGCAGAAACATCAGACAATCGCTGTCCACTGTTTTATGGAGACTCTAGCAGAGTGAATGTAAAAACGACTACAAATAGCGTTCATTGCATTTCACTCACCGATTAAGCTTTTGGGCGGATTGGTATGGTTCGAAACATCAAATAAATCATTCAAATCCCTTTGTCTATCCACTACTGGTCTGATTTCCAATATAGTGGTCGTTATACTGATATTGGGTGACGAGGTTTGAGCTTCATCTTACTGTTCCAATATTTTGGCATTGTCGTCGGCAAGGCGGATATGGAAATTCCACACTCCTATGCTGGGAGCCAAAACATTCAAGATCGATGTATGACTGGTTCCCATCAGTCTTGAATACATGAACCCGGCATGGGCCTCCCCTCTGTTTACTCAGCCTTAAGTGAGTACCTGGCACGGTTAGTAAGCATCAGCACTGGGGAGACAACGCGTGTGTGAGAGGGAGGGGGATTGTTTTGAACGAGGATTCTGTGACAGTCCTTGTCTGCATCATCACTGCTATGAACCATCACTGATTCGACCGATGCCAAGCCGCACCGATGCCCGTTGTGTCAATTCCTCACCTGTTTGATGTCACGCTCTGCTGAGAAAGTGAAGATGCTATCAAACGTGAAGCTGTGCACGCGTGACTTGCATTGCGGTGTCAAGAGTGCAAAGGAATCGCGGATCAACGCGGGGCAGCTGAAGAGCATTCCCAGGGGCGCCTTTGATAACCTCAAGAGCCTCACTTACATCTGGCTGTACGGTAACCCCTGGGACTGTGCCCTGCACGGAGATGTCAGCCTCATCTCTCTCTCTCAGCCTTCTCGCCGCTCTCAGCCTCCTCGCCTCTTCAACAGCTTCCTCGCATCTCTCAGTCTCCTCGTGATGACGAATGATAAAGTATCCTACACAGTCGTTTCATTATGAACATATGTAGAAGGTTGAAATTTGTTTCTAATGGCAAATGTGAGAGATGACCGCGGGGAGTGGTGGGCCCAGTGGTTAACGCACTGCGCTATGAATACGGTGAACTGGATTTGATCGTCAGCCACGGCGAACATCAGAAGTGAGCGATGATCACCATCACTTCAGCAGAGTGACGTTTGGTCAAAACCCCTACAACCGACGCAGTGCTTGTGCCAGGCTAGGTGAACACACACACACATCCATGCATATAACACTCGATGGAGAGAAAAATTATCGCCCTGCAATGCTCTTAAACTGGTTTACGTCCAAACCTATGTGAGTAATTTGAGGTTGATTTGACCTAGGGGAGGCACAGGCCTGGTTCGGATAATCGTCGCTGGTGGTGGCCGTGAGTGGGAATCGAAATCGGGTCGCCGTGTTATAGCGCATCACGTTAACTGATACACTCCCGATCCCCATTAAACTGGTACAATGAACAGTTTACCAAAAGACGTCAACATTTATACGCCTCTTATTCTCACTCAGTGGCGCACATTCCCACAAGTCCTGCCAAGTGGGTTCCTCGCATGCATTTCTTTCAGCTGGAATGAGCCACATCAAGTGGATTCTCATGTGTAACATAATTATATTGGATTAGGATTCACTAGGTTGTTTGTGCACTCATTGATCACTGCGCTGAGCCCATCAGCTAAAAATGTCTCCCCATGTCACCTCACTTCTCCTCATCTCTTAAGGATGATCTACGAATGTGTCGACGTCTCTTGCTAATTGCGCTTCTGCACCACTTCCAACGCAGCATCGCCAGACAATCGGTGAACCGTCATCTCAATTCACAACGAGCTGCAGACCCTTGCCGAATACGCGGCGTTCATCTGGCAATGGGATTTGCTTTCACAACCAGCGCGTGGTCGTAACAAAAGCAAAGAGCCTAACAGATGATTGTCTTGGCCGTGACGTTAATTTTCCCCGGTGATGGTGCGCCGCAGTGGCGAGATGTTAACTACCTCGCCTGATATGTAGCAGGTTGTAAGGTCGATTCTAACCCTAACGCTTGCTGTATATTTGGAATTTGCATGTTCTCCCGGCAGTCGCGCGTATTTTTTTCCAGGTCCTCCGGATTTCCCCCCCCCGACATTTAGAAACACGTATTGTAGATTTGGCTGCTATACATTTCCATCGTTTGTTGCGAAGTTGCTTCTGAAAAAGAGCTAGATAGCTTAGTGGACCTGACCTGGTAGTTTAGAAAAGCACTGCTGTGGAAGACACGAGGAAGCACCCTTACTGCCCCATCCCCACCTCCCCCCGGCTATGGCTCAAGAACCCGGGTGTGGAGTGCGATGTTGCGATATGAAAGATGGCGGTGTGGGATGCGGTGGTGTGGAGCGAGCTGGAGCTATGGACCTGCACTTCGGTGGAGGACTCAAGCTGGGGACAAGATTACAGTGGTTTTAACGGAGCCCCAGAGTCTCGCGTCTCCCCAGTCAGTCTGTCAATAACCCCGAGTTTGAGCACTGGAATGCAATTGCTCTGCAAACACAGGATCTGCGTGTTGGATTTGCAGCTTATGCCCTGAGCACGCGACCGATTCATTAAAACTCGACTGCAGCTGATGATATCTTTTGTCTATCCGACCCATGGTTGTTTCACGGAGACGATGGTTGATGCCCTCCATAGCCGTCGCCTGATTCTCGCGCGTGTGGCTCCAACTCCACCGCCAGTCATGCTCCTGGGAACGCTCTTAAGCTGGTTCTGATTCAGATACAGGCGTTGTAGATTCACCAGGCGGTCAAACACTTCCTCGGGAAGGGCCTGCAGCCGGTTGCTACTCAGAGACAAAAGGGTCAGCTGAGTCAGACTGTCAAACACCCCAGCTGGTACTAATGTAGATTTACAGATATGTTAATGAAAGCGACATCATTTAAAACGAGATTAGTTAAAGAGACCTTCATTCATTTGCATAGTGAAATGTTTAGTTTCAGCGATCTCAATTTACTGTTATAGACATATGTATTTCATACCAATGTCCATTCACAATCAGAGCGACTTCCTTTCACTTCCATAGATGTATTAGCTTACGCGACATTATTTCATTTTCATTCACACATTTTACATAAACATACTTGCGTTGACTGAAATACAGATGTGTTCTTTAAATTGTTCGTGATTCACATGCATACTGTCAAACACACCAACATATACTTATGGATTATGATAATGCGAATGACCTGTCAGTTCAAAGTGGCCTCTTCACTTCTAGAGACTTCAGTTGAGTGGTAGCCTCCATGCTATATGTCCAAAGGGAACTACCACCAGTCTCATGGAAATATATTAGTGAGAGCGAAATCCATTCACGTAAAGTGTTAAACCAGGCCCGTTCTCTCTCATGCAGATATGGGAGTTGACACAACCTGCATTCGCTATCATAGAGACTCATGATCTAAAACAACTTCTACTAATTTAACGTGAAAATATTGACAGTTAAAGTGATCCCAGTTAACTTCCGTCGAGATCTGCTCGTTAAAATGAGAGACGTGTCAAGTAAATAAAGTAAATATAATGTTTCGATTTAAAGCTTTCGTGACTGCAGGGATTCATCTTCTTGGTTCTTTCGGTAAAGTCACGTAGAATATTATTTTATTATTTCCATTCTACGTGACTTTACCGAAAGAACCAAGAAGATAAATATAATGTCATAGATTACCGCGTTATTAATAACTGCGTGATCCATTCGCATTGATGCTTCTCACAAAGACCTATTACATTCACCTCGATTCGCTTTCAGAGATGTATTAAATTAAGCAAACAACATTAACGTTCACAAATATATGTTATCCAAAGAAAGACATTAATGCACTTATGTTATTTTGAAGCAATATCAGTTTAAATCATAAACATCCGTCATTTAAAATTACCTACATTTTCATTGTCAGTTATACTTTTTAAAGGCACAAACATTCCCCGAAATGCTGTCCGAAAAACAATGTTAGGTTATCATTTGTGTTAATATTAAATATGTAATCATACGCAATAATTCACTATCGCAGTGGCAATAGAAGGAGCTTAAGGGTCTCGTGTCTGCACCAGTGCCGTGAGACTGTCAAACACCCCGGGCTCGAGCTTCGTGATCTGATTGCTGAACAAATACAGAGTCTGCGTGGTGGTGGAGATTCCCGCAGGCAGTCCACAGTTTACCCGTAGAACGAACAATGAGAGGGAAAGGCGACGGTTTAGAGGCGGCGCACAACGGCCTCTCCTTGCACGCGAGCGGCGTCGCGTGTGGCCCAACATTTACACGAGTTACCTCTTCCTGAAGATTTATGTTCAAATGTTTTCCCAAATAGTTTTAAGAGTGCATTGTTTAAGTATATACGTTGCTAACACTGATCGCTTTGGATGTGTTTTTTTTTATAGAGCTTTGCATTTTGGTCTGTAGTTCAATTATTGGAAAAGCTACTGGATCATTATTTTATGTATATAACGTTGAACAAAGAGATACCCATTTCAATTGGCTCTCACCTACTTCATATGAAATATATCTATATCAATATGTTATCAATCGACTGCAAGTCGTATTCACGACCATGCGATGTATGAATCCACCTCTCACCTGCACACGAGCTGCTGTCATTACTCCATCTCCATGGTGCACGTACCTTGGCTGCCACTCCGCTGTTGTTATCGACCATTGTCAATGTGCATTGGCCATCGTGGATAATTCCATCATCTCTTTTCGCACCGTTTCCTTGCCAAGCCAGCTTACTTTTATAATCCGTTTGATATAATTTGCGAGAGTTTGGTTTCTGGGCCATTTGTTTCTCTCTCTGCCTCTCAATGTAATTCGAAGCATGCAACGCACAGCACTTTTGAGCTCACTTCTCGGTGGCGTTAGAATCACCGTGTTTCTAAACCATCTGCCAAAATAGGCGGGTAACACTGATCAAAATATCTCTTCATTAGTGATGTTAAGTTTCTTTGTGAAGTTCATCTTTACAAAAGCACTCCAACCTGCTCTCCTTCGCTTCTTTATTTGCATTGCTTTAGCCTCCGTGTCAGTGTTGGTGAAATATCGCATGAGGAAACAATTGACGTTCAAGTTACAGCGTTGGCTGTGATTCGTAAACTCATACTGAGGGTGCGGTGAGAATGCGGGTGATGCATTGAGTCTAGAGTCGATGCGTTGACTCTATAACGACCACCAGTCCCTGGGAACACTCTTCAATTGGTTGTTGCTTAGAACCAACCCCTGCAGATTCCCCCAGGCGGTGAAATACCCCAGCGGGAAGAGCCTGCAGCTGATTCCTATGTAGATCCAGAATTGTGAGCTGGGTCAGACTCTTTAACACCCAGCAGGTACTTATAACTTGTGCTGATGATAATGATCTGTTAGTTCAAAGTGGCCTCTATTCACGTCTAGAGAACTCCATGCTATTTACTCAAAGCGAACTCTCACTGTTCTCACGGATATTTATAAGAGAGAGCGAAATCCATTCACATGAAGTTATCAACCAGCCCCACATCCATTCACTTTCATGCAGACACGGGAGTTGACAAAACCTCCATTCGCTATCATAGACACGTCTTGTTTAAAACAACGTTGACTTACTTCCCATGAAACCTGGCAGTTGAAGTGTGATTCCGGTTACTTCCATCGAGACCTGCTCGTTATAATGAATGTCATTTACTTGCAGAGACATCTGTGAGTTTAAGATACCTCAAATCACTTTCATGGAAAGACGTGTCACGTAAATTAACAAAATTTTTATGTAAAAGATAATCGCGTTATTAATTACCACGTGATCCATTCGTTTTCATGCCTCTCACAGAGACTTACAGTCACCTCGATTCGCTCTAACAGAGATGTATTAACTCAAACAAACTCCATTTACGTGATGCACAAAAAACCCTTTCATGAAAATATGTTATTTGCAGCGATATGTTTGCAATCATAAATATCTCAGGTAAAATCACCTCCATTTGGATTATAAAAACTTTACTTTTTAAAGGTACACATATTCACGTAAACGATGTCTGAAAAACGGTGTCACGTTATCTTTTGTGTAAATATGAAAGATGTAATTTTGATCGCAAGAGCAGGAGCCTCATGGTCTCGTGTCTCCTCCACCAGTGCCGTCAGACTGTCAAACACCCCGGGCTCGAGCTTCGTGATCTGATTGCTGTTCAAATGCAGAATTTGCGTGGTGGTGGGGATTCCCGCAGGCACAGACGCGAGGCCTTTGTTCCAACAGTTAACTTCTGTCCCCGAGCACGAACACTGCGAGGGACGGGCGACGGTTGAGAGGCGGCTCACAATGGCCTCCCCTTGCACGGGAGCGGCGTCGCGTGGTCCAACATTTAGACGAGTTGAGATTTCCGTGAATTTTTTTTACCCCATTACTTTTCAGAGTGCTGCTTTTAAACATTTATACGTTAACACTGATCACTTTCGATTTGCGTTGGGATTTGTCTTATATTTGCGTCTATAGTTATTTGTAAATATCATTAAATATCATTAAATAATGTGTTTACCAGGTGCTCCTTTGAGCATACAGGTGCCGTGTTTTGAAATACGGACGAATACACTCATTTGAGGCACACACTGTTTATTGTCTTTTCTGCGACACGGCCCCTAACACACAAGGGGTATACGGTCCTCTTACCCGCTAACCTAAGGAGGTACAGCCTCCAGACTTGGCGGGACCTACTCACAAGTTTACCCGCTAACCTAGCGTCCTCCGGCTGGGACCTAGGGGAGGCTAACTGACCCACCGCTGGCTCGGTGGGTCCTCAACCACATGGCACGCTGAGCCTCAGCCCTTAGAAGGGCTGCAAAGCTGGGTTCCAGGGTCCTGCCTATCCAGGATCTATTCTCCCCTGACCACTGGTAACACTGAGCCTCAACCCTTAGAAGGGCTGCAAGGCTTGGTCCAGGGTCCTAGCTATCTTCAGCCCGGGCTTCGGTGTTCGTGTAGGTAGAACTCTTTCGCACTCTCAGCTCTCACCCTTTTATACCGGTTCGTGGCTGGCCCTGTCCAATCCACCGCTCCTTTGTGGAACCCTCTGATTGGTCCTTCCCAATCTGTCGTTTTGATCCGCTTTTACCTCATCTGACCCAGGCCGTTTCCCGAGCAAGAATCTGCGTTTTTTATCCAGTCTCACCTCTACTTTTCCCCAGGGAGGTAACGCTGCAGCGCCCCTTTATATATCAGAATAGACTAATCTAAGAATGTGTATTAGAAACAGTCATATTTTATTTCCTACTTATTTTCGAAAATGGTTATTTTGAGTAATGACGGGACAATACGAACAAGGAATACATAACTGTGTTATCTTGGATTGAATCGTGAAAATTTGTTGAATTGCTGGAGGATGTTTGTGTGAATGTGCCTGCCCTGCATAAATGTACTTAGGCTGAGTCCCATGCTGACCAACACAAGTGTAAAGCGGTATGATTGAGTAAAAATACCTTAACATAACGGTAATGCTCTCTTCTCTTACATATGTAGTGGGTTCAATCTAGGCGCACACTTCTTGGGAGGCAACACTCGTTTATTGGAACATTAAGTATTATAACACTGTACATTACACATAGGGTGGTGACCACCGACCTACTCTAGCTAACACACACTTCTCCACTCTCAGCTACTATAGCGTGACCCAGCCATGTGGGCTACTGGCAGGTCCGCTGACTGGAGGGCCTTGACTCTTCTTGGCGTCTTCTCGATGCATCTTCGTTCTTGATACGGGCAGCCTCGAACCTTGCGAGGCGGCTGCTTATATGGGCCTCGGCGTGCCCGGGCCCCACCCCGGCCACGCCTCCCGAGTCCAGAACCGGCCCTGACGTCATTCCCGCTTCCAGCCGGGATGACGTCATGTGTGTATAGGCCCACGTGGTAGTAACGCTCACCCACATGGTGACGTCACACAGGAGTGAAGTCACTGCATAGACATTGCATTAAAACACATGCAAGTTTTGGTTAAGCACCTAATAAAAATGAGCTCGACCATAACTCGGCAGCTTTTGGATAATCATCGAACAAAAACGGTCACTGCATCACGCGCTTTCAGATTCACGTGTGCGGTCGTCTGGAGCGTTCTTCCCTCCAATATTAGGAAGCCACTGGGAGCTATGCATTTGCAAATCCCCATTGAAAAGTCACCTGATAAGTGCTTTTTGTTGTAAGTTTGCTGTCCTTCCCCCACATATCCGATTAGCACGGTTGGCTACATACCGTGTGAAAAAAGTTTAACTCTACATTGTAGTGTCAGCGATTCATAGACAAGGCACCTTCTTTATTATAACATTCACGGTCTCGTCCACCCACTCTCCACAGTCGCTTAGCCTAGCCTGTACACAACACTAGCCATCTATCACTGACGTCGCTGACTGAGACAGCCAACAACTATCCTGCAGCACAATATCTATCGAAGACGGCAGCGACAACGGCGACGAGACGACAGCATTGACGAGACGAGTCCACTCCCAGAACCGGCAGCCTCGAGCTCCTGCTCTCAGCTCCATTTATTCTACCAGCGTGGCCTGGCCCCGCCCTGACCGTGCCTCCTTTCTCGAACCTCCTAGCAGGTGACCCATGCCCCAGTTCCTCCAGTCTGCCAACACACCCGTGCACACACTCACCGGAATGTGTACTGGCTGCCCTCCACAGTTGCCTCTGCTGTTCACCAACCAGCACTCTTACACCCCCCCCCCCCACTCTTGTTTACAAAAAAACAGCCGTCTTGGTTAATATAGAGCAACGCAACTGGGTGGACAGGCAGAACAATCCCACAACCGAGGAACATCAAAATTCCCACAAAAAATACAACAAACAACCAAAAAACATAGTCGTGACACTTCCCACGAATCGACAATCTCAACAACTGCTCCACCCAATCATGCTCGGCGCACGGCACAGGCAATAAAAACAACAACATTCCTCCGATATTGGGTCAAAAGGTCGGAGCTTCATCATATATTGATTGTAATATTTCACCGCTTTCCTTGGCACAAATTTGCCAACAGGAGGAATGGACCTGATTAAATATTTACTGAAGCTGTACCGCAACTGAGTTATGTTGACTGATAGCACTTCACTCTGTCATACAACAACAAACAACAAGAAGCAACAACAACCACCAATAACCAACCACTTACCTGACACCTGAATTGGAACCAACAAAGTGGCAGAGCCGGGGGCACCTGCTAATGACTGAAAGTTTTGTGCAGTAGCCAATCGTTAGCGACTGCACGCACTGCACGTGCCGTGAGCTGTGCAAGGTGGTAGCTCCAACACACAGCCTCTACACATTCAAGCGTTACACAGTTTAAAGGAACAGGTTTCAGATGGGCATTGTCCATCCAGCTCTAGACACGCACACGCCCAGCAAACTTCCCCTGGGAATACTCTTCAGTTGATTGTCGTGCAGACTCAGACCAGTGAGCAGGGTCAGTTTGTCAAACACCCCAGCTGGTAGAGCCGTCAGTTTGTTTTCATGCAAACTCAGAATAGTTAGTTGAGTCAGTTTATCAAAAATTCCGACAGGCAGAGCCGACAGTTGGTTTGTATATATATACAGCTTCTGTAGATTCACCAGGTGGTCAAACACCCACTCGGGAACGACCATCAGCTGATTCTCAGACAAATACAAGATGTGGAAATTCGATAATATGTGCTTGGATTAGAGTTCACTACATCCAGGCTGTCTGTTATATTCCACGAGCATTTGTTTTCTTAACTATATATTCGAGCCGTTATGAATAAATTAAGATAATGCGTAATATATAAATAGGTTTTTACTTATATGTTGCTGTTTCCTCCACTTTGTTGCAATTGTAATATCAACGCCAGTTCATGATATGAAGGAACAATTGGTAAATTTTCAACCATCCCAATGGGTAGAGCCGACGCTGGTTCCCAAAAAAATATCTACTTGGTACAAATGGAATCATACGATGAAACATACACGTTCGTAACATTTCGCGTGAAATTTCTTTACAGCAATGACTTTTAGTGAGTTCATACTCAGTGTAGCAAAGCAACTCACTTTCGTCAATAAAACTACATTTAGTATGGATTCCGAAGTATTGAATCTATATACATTAAAATCTACAGGTGCATCAATATGCTTCCATTTCCCCATGCAGGTGCGGTATCGGTTTGCTATGTTTAAGTCTTCGTAACTTGTCTAGTGACTTCATGATGACATCAGACGGAAAATGTTGCCACACTTATTCATTCTAAGTTATTCCTTTGGCGATGTTCCATGGTTAGCGGTTGGCCACACTGGACAAAACACGGGGAGCCGATGGCAAGGGCTGGAATTGCTGAGCTGGTGGCAAGTTCCTGAAATTCCTGCACTAAGTAGAGTGTGATTATCAAAGAGTCTGTGTGAGGACACTCACACACAACCTGACCTGGCTGTGTAAATTCACCAATTCATCTTGGCTAAACAATGACGAGAGAGCCCCCTATGACCATGCATCGCGTACATGTGGGTAAAACCTGGACCTGTGGAACGGTCTACAGCTGTGATTGTGCATCTCCACTCGGGTAATTTGGTTCAGTTTGAGAAGGACACCCGTGGGCAGAGCTGTCAACTGGTTCAGTATACAACTTTAGTTCCTTTAGACTGACCAGGAGATCGAATCCGCCATGGAGTAAAGACTGGTTATCACACAGGCTCAGGTCGATCAGATGCATCACACTGTCAAACACCCCTGCGAACAGCTATGGGAATTTCACATTCCTATGCCGGGAAGCAGTATATTCAAGTTATATTCTTGACCGTGTCTAGTATCATTCTCGAACATCTGAACCGGACATAAGCATCCCCTCGGTCGAGTCACTCTTAACTGAGCACTGTACCTGCTATCATGTGTAAGTATCAGCACTGGGGAGACATCGTGTGTGCGAGAAAGAGAGGCTGCCACTCCTCTGTCGGGAGCTGGACCGGTACCACCTAGATCTCTGCGGTATTCAGGAGGTCGGGTGGACCCGACTCTGGCTCCTGCAGGGAGGGTTTCCACACATCTGTAATTTTTATTTTATTTTTCTACCTACATGACTTTACCGAAAGAACCAAAGAGTATGGATTCCTGCAGTCACGAAAGCTTCAAATCAATATTGAACAGCCTCTACCTGGAGGGTTTCCACACATTTGTCCTTTTTATTAAATTTTTCTACCTACGTGACTTTACAGAAAGAACCAAAGAGTATGGATTCCTGTAGTCACGAAAGCTACAAATAAAGATTGAAAAGCCTCTATGGGGATGGTTTCCACATGTCTGTTATTTTTATTTTATTTTTCTACCTACGTGGCTTTACCGATAGAACCAAAGGGTATGAACACCAATCCGCTCACAAGCTTGATATGTGAATACAATATAGCCAGTGCTCCTTATAGTCCTATTTACATTCACCCTGTTAGAGTCTCGTAAAACAGAAGAGAGCGAGTGTCTGAGGTTCCTGCGTAGTGAGGAACTCGTGTTTTTCCCCACTGTGCTGTTTGGCCGCCTGGTGAATCTGCAGCAGCTGTATCTTGGGGCGAACCAGCTGGGGGCTCTACCTGTTGTGGTGTTTGACAAACTGACTTAGCTCACTCATCTGGGTCTGAACGTCAATCAACTGAGAGCGTTCACAGGGGCGCATTTCAAATACGTATATGCCTCTACTCTCCCAGTCTAAGCAGATCATGGCCTTGAATATAAATGCTGATTACCTTCACTACGCCTATGAAATTAATGCACTGTTCACATGTTTGAATTAATTAAGCATATCCTTGAGCTAACAAGTGGGATCAAATTCTAATTATCTTTTATATTGCACTGTAGATTGACTGTCATCGTAAAAAAGCTCTTTATAACGTCTGGTACCCTGTCTGGTAACCCGTAGGTGTTGAGAATCAACTCCCCGTGCATCTGTCGAAAGCCTTTTTTCCCAAAAGTTTTTTAAAGAAATATACCATTCAAGTGTAATAAAGGTCGTGGAAGCGACTTCTGGAATCTGGTCTTTATTTGTCTTTTGTTCACAACACTTCTGTCTTACTCCTTCACGCTGCTAACAGACAGCGTGAGAGGGAGAGAGAAAGAGAGAGACACGCGCAGCCACGTGGCAGCCTGGACCCCACTCCAGCGTGGCCTCACCCTCCGTTCGTTCTAGATCTGACCACGTGTTGTCCGTTTCCACCCCTTTTAATACCAGGGTCACGTGGTACCTTTCCACCAATCCTGGCTAACCTCCATGGAATCTTCTAGACTCCATCGCACGATCCCAGGACCGCGTCTCTGACTCGTCCCCCCATTGGCTGTGGCTAAAGCAAGCAGATCCAATCCTCTACTTACAGATGTCACCTTCCCATTACGTCAGGGCCACGCCCCTAGACTTCCCCCCATTGGCTATGGGCCAGGACCGGTAGAGCCAATCATTGTAACGAGGTGTGATTCATCAACCACCCGGATATATCCTCACATTACACAAGTACACACCGAGGACAAGTATTGGAATTGACACCAGTCGAGACACAATGCAAAGTACAATGATTGTTACTGTGGTTTATTTTTTATTTTGAACCTGTCTATGCAATGTGTTTCAATAAACTCTACATCCCCGGTGTCTACTTACTTAACTCGGACACCCATTTAGAGAATGGGCAGGGGTGGGGGTGGGGATGGGGGGGGGAGGAGAAATCAAACTGGGGGAGGGCTTGACAGCCCTTTTACAAATATAAGTATTTAACCAATATTTGTGTTTCATGCGCAGTGACTCTTTATGGTTGGGTAAAGTCAATCAATCCTCTTTGTCACTTCATATTTCTTATTGATACGTCATGGCGAGCAGTATCCACGGATTGACATTTGTAACTGGGGGAAAGATGGAACGCTAATATTTCCAAACGCACTCCAAATTGACAGACTTCACCTGTAAATATTACCATTTGGATCACGATCTGATCTCAATAATAGCCCTAAGGAGGATATTCTGACGCGGCTTCAAGCTGAATCCCTCCAACAATTATTTAATCGCACTTGTTTGGTGTTTAGTTTATTATATGAGTGCATATTGTTTATTAACAGCCTTAACAGTTCACACTTTAGCAACTACAGTTCCCAGTCAGGACAGCTGGCAGACTGTCTGACTGGCGACACCGAGATGGTGAAGACGGAGACGGCGGTGAAGACTCCTGCAGCACGACTGGATTCCCACTCCAAACGACAGCCCCGAGGTCCCCTCTCGGGGCTCCTCTTATACTGTCAGCGTGACCTGGCTCCGCCCCGGCCACGCCCCCCTTCTGGACCATGCTAGCAGGTTCTCGATGTGCCCCTGCCGTAACCTTTCCCCTACATCCCTCTCTCTTGTCTATCACGTGACCTGCTGTCAGTCCGGGTTGCTGTAGCTGCAGATCCCCTTCCCTGCCAGCAACCAGCGCCATGCTGCTAAGGGGCCATCCATAAATGACGTCACGCTATTTTGGACGATTTTTTGGGGGGGGGG
>CM025615.2:3048180-3174725 GCA_014621495.2 Entosphenus tridentatus
CCCCCCCCCCCCCCTAGGTGCGTGACGTCATTTATGGACGCCTCTAAGTGAACGATTCTATGTCACTGCACATATAACAACATTTAGCTTGATTTTTAATTATCTTATTACCTGCAATGATGTAGTTTACATTGGCAATCTTGAGGCCATTCATAGTATAATTTAAGGTGTAACAATGTGTTATTAGCTCAAAAATTGGTTCCGTATTCAAGGTTTTAGCAACATCTAAAAGGAGACTAAAACAATGCAAATAAAACAATACAAACGAGAGCAGGTTGGAGTGTCTTTGTAAACCTGAACTTCACAATGAAACGTAACATTCCAATGTGCCTACAACAAGACACGTTGATCCGTGTGAACCACCTCCGATAGCAGATGGTTCAGAAGCACAACCGAGAAGTGCACACAGAAGCACTCTGAGTTACATGCTTAGAATGACATTGAGAGATAGAGTAACACGTGGATCAGAGAATACACTTTAGCAAGTTACATCAAACAGATAAAGGTAAGCAGGCTTGGCCAGGCTATGGCACGAGAAGGGATGATGGATTAATCCACGATGGCCAACGCACATTGACCATGGTCGATAACAATAGCGGGGTGGCATTCAAGGTAGGGAATGCGCCCTGAAGTACGTAAACCATGGAGATGGAGTAATGACAGTAAGCTCGTGTGTAGGTGCGAAGTTATTTAATACATCGCATGGTCGTGACTACGGATTGTAGAGACCTTCATCCAGTAGTGGGATGATCATGGCGAGCATATTGGAATACAGATCTCTATTTCCAAGGGATACATCATGATCTTGATACATCATGAATAAATAATTACACTTATGATCCAAACCAATTACAGTAATTAAAATAAAGAAACAAATAGATTTCACAACAAAACTCCGAAACAATCAATTTATACCATTCATTTATAAATGCACTAAGCACTCAAAATGTTTCGTGAATAACGTTTGCAGGGAAGTCTTCAGTAAGAGGCAACTCGTGTAAAAATGTTGGACCACACGCGACGTGTAAGGGGAGGCCGTTGTGAGGCGCCTCTAAACGGTCGCCCGTCCCTCGCAGTGTTCATGCTCGGGGATAGCTGTGAACTGTGCAGGGAAAAGCCTCGCGTCTGTGCCTGCGGGAATCCCCACCACCACGCGAGAGCTGTATTTGTACACAAATCAGATCACGAAGCTCGAGCCCGGCGTGTTTGACAGTCTGACGGCACTGGTGGAGGCACGAGACCCTGAGGCTCCTGCTATTGCCACGGCGATCGTGATTCGTTACGAATAAATACAAAAAACAAAGATCCCCCATATAGACTCGTCACACTTTTGGGGCAAGTGCTGTGAGCCAGCATCTATGAAGGCCAGCACGGTAGACGAGGGGGTGGGTAGCCAGCATCACGCTCCGCCACATTCGCCTCCCGAGTGCCGATGTTTACACACCACACCAGGTAATTATTTGAGGCTGAGACATGCAATTGCAGGGCTGCACCTTATTCTGTTAATCTGTTAATCCTCGCTGGAAAGATTGACAACTGACCCGGGGCATTGAGCGCCGCCAGTGCTGAGCGTTTTGCCCGAGTTCGCCTCGAGCCTCGTGTGTACAGCACACGATGAAAAGAGCAAACCAATCTCTTCAACTGGTTTAGGTCCAGACCGACATGAGTCAGTGTCGACAACTTCTCTGCGCATGTGGTAAACTCCGTAAATTTGTTACCACCGAGGAAAAGCTACCGTAGACTCACCAGCGGGGACAAGTGCTGTATTCATTGGGTCTGAATGTGTTCCTGAAACCACAGCCTAAGTCGACTCGACGACGCCTTGTGTAACTTGACAAATAACTTGCTGATACCGCCTTGACAAACAGTGGTACACAAGCACAGATAACAAAACAAACTCAACACCGTTCTTGGCAGTGCTGGTTCCGCTTGTAAAATGTGCCCCTGGGAACGCTCTTCAGCTGGTTGGTGTCCAGAACCAGATGAGTGAGCTGGGTCAGTTTGTCAAACACCCCCGCGGGGAAAGACGCGAGTTCTTTACTGCGCAGAAACCATTAACCATAGGCACTCACCTACGTAATATGAAATGTATATTTATCAATACGTAGATACGTAATTAAAAAGAGGCATGATCAATCCACTGCAAGCCATCGTCACGACCATGCGATGTTTTAATCCACCTAGCACCTGCACACGAGCTGCTGTCATTACTCCATCTCCATGGTGGACGTCCTTCAGGGGCGCGTTATCTCCCTTGCCTGATACTCCGCTATAATTATTGACAATTGTCCATGAGCATTGGGAATCAATTCGCATTGATACCTCTCACATCCTGATTCGGTTTCACAGAGATGTATTTACTCAAGCAAACTCAATTGCTGTTCACAAAGATCTGTTATCCAGAGAAAACACTTCCCCGTTATTTTATCTGACAGATGTTTACAATCATAAACATCTATCAGGTAAAATTTACTCCATTTAAATTGTCAGAATTATCCTTTTTAAAGGCACATATATTTAAATAAACGATGTCCAAAAAACAATGTAATGTCATCTTACGTTTAAATATTGTAGGGGTGTCAGGGGAAGGATTCCCACCAATAGGAGGGTTAGTGTGACGGTAACAGGAGAAGGGGGAGGGATATTCGAGGAGACATAAGGGGAGAACGGGTGGGAAGAGGGGAGCTTTGGCAGGAACGAGATTGAGATGGCTGGGGACAGGTGGGGATGGGAGAAGAGGAATAAAGGGCAAACCCCTGCAACCTTGTGTTGGCTCCCTTTTATATCTGGTGGCAGCTGTGGGATTCACATTGGCTACGAGGAAGAATTCCCGCAGAAGGGAGCCAACAGAAGAGGAAACAGGGGCCGGGGATCCTCTACATGCAGGGCTACCAGGAGCAGCAGCAGGGGGCCCGTACCCCATAGAGGACCCCATGCAGGACCGCATGGCCCGCGTGGAGAGGGCACTCCAGGAGCTACTGCAGCGGCTCCCTATGGGGGGCCCGCCGGCATCGGGACCCCTACTCCCACACGTACCACGGAGGAGGGGCCCCGGGACCCGGAAGCCGACCAGCCAGCCGGGCGGGAGCCGCAACCAGCCTCGTCACGCCAGTCACAGCCGCCGCTCCTGCCAAAACCACCAGGGCTAACCACCCAACGCGGGGAGCAGGTGGCAGGACGGGCGCGCCGGCTCGGGCCCGTCGAGATATTCGTGGCCGAAGGAGAGGATTGGGAGGCGTTTGTACGCCGATTCGAGGCTGCCTTCCACGCTCTCGAGTGGTCAGATGAAGAGGTACTACGAGCGTTGCCATCCGTTTTGGACGACGATGCGCTCGCCTCTTACATTTCCCTTCCCTCACACAGCAAGATCACGCTACAGGCAGCCTACGAGGCGTTGGGGGAGATCTATTGCCCAGATGAGGGCGCCTTTAGACGGTTCCAGGACCATCAGCGGGGGGCTAGAGAGTCCCCTTTAGCCTACAGGGGTGCACTGCTCGTGTTGGCGAGGAGGGCTTTCCCTTGCCTGGCTGACGAGGCGCTCGAGAACCTCGTGGTCGAGCACCTTATTGCCTACGCTTGCCGTGCCGGCGTTGTATTGCGTGTGGTGACGCCAGAGGAATGCACCTCGCTGTGGGCTGCCCGGATCCTGCCAGCCCATTAACAGGTCATGGACCGGGCGCTACCCGTGGGCCAGGTGGTTGGCGCGGTGGGGGGGAGCAGCCAAGCCGTTATCGCGGCGCTACTGGGACCAGCGACACCAAACGCCGAACCTGCACCATCGCCGCAGGCTGCCTGGGGATTAGCTGGGAATGGTCCCCCGACGTCTGAGCCGGAGCCATCGCTGCACGAGGTCTACATGGCAATCCGGGGGCTGGCGGAGCAAAGAGACCAGGGGCGCGACCAGCCGCCGCACCGCTGGCAGCTGCCTCTACAAACCGCGCCAAGCCACCCCGACGAAACACCCCATGGGTCTGCCACTGTTGTGGTCGAGAGGGGCATGTGGCGTGGGGGTGCCGCACAGAGCCGGAGGCAGCCAAAACCACCTGGAATCCGCCGGGGCCGAACGCCGACAGGAACCAGGCGAGTGATGCCGTCCCGCCCAGCCTCTCGGTCGGGCGGAAAAAATACACTCCCGACGCCGCGACCTCATCAGGATCCTCCTCGGGGTGGGCGCCGTCGGTGTCGGGCCCCGGGCTCCACTGTCCTGGTCGGTGGAAGGGGTTCATGCCGTGGCCAGAGATCGCGTCGCGGCCTGCGATCGCATCGCGACCGGAAGTGGAACTGCGCCGGGGATCGCGCCGAGGCTGGGGACCGCGCCGGGGATCGCGCCGGGGCCGGGGACCGCACCGGGGCCGGAAGTGGCATCACGGATGGACGTGACGTCGTGACCGGAAGTGGCGTCGCGGACGGACGTGACGTTGCGGCCAGAAGTGGTGTCGCGAATGGAAGTAGCATCACGGCCGGAATTGACATCGAGGATGAAAGTGGCGTCGCGGACGGAAGTAGCATCACGGCCGGAAGTGATGTCGTGGCCGGGGGTGGCGGCGTGGACAGGCGTGACGTCACAATCAGAAGTAACGTCACTATTTACCTTCGACACCGGCGAGTCGCAGGTAGCACACACAATTGCCAGTGCGCCGTGGAGCAGTTTTACGCAGCGCCTCATCATCGCTTTGTGGCGGAGAGAGACAGGGACCAGGGAGGCCACACCATAAAGGGGGCCAACGCCCCTTGGCAAAGTACGGGGAGGGGAGAAGGGATGGGCTCACGAGAAGGCCCACCCCCCAATCCCCACCTCCCACTACAAGGGGGGGCCGCCCAACACCACAATGGGGGCCCATCCTACGTCACCAAGGGGGGACAATTCGCACTACATGGAGAGCCCAGCCTGCACCCAAGTGGGGAGCCCACACCATGTAACAAGGGCGCATTCACCCAGCTGCAACACACTCCAAAGGGGAGAACCCCATCTTCGGCCCATTCACATCCATCCCCCGTCATCTCACCATGCACTGCAGGATAGTGAGTCGCCGCCTGATCAGTGGCCGGACTCAGCCACACAATAGAGGAAGCTGGCAAGGCGGGTGGTAGCGGCCACGTCTGGAACCTCGGTCCTGGTTGGTTGACACAGGTGCATTGGCCACAATCATCTCGAGCACCATGCATGAGATGTTGCCGGAGAAAAACCGGCCTTTAGTCCCCGTTAATACGATGTTCATTGCAGCAAATGGAGGCAGCATGGGCTTCCTGGGCCAGGTTGAAGCCCCCATACAGATTGGGCAGCTTTCGGTAGCAGGACCCATCCTTGTCTCCACAACGTTGCCCGTATCCTGCCTGAGGCGGATGCCAATGAAAATCGATCTGACCAATGGGCGGGTGGAAGTCCAGGGAACTCATCTCCATTTCCTAAAGGCGGAGGGGGCCGGCCAGGGGGTACCCTACGTTCAGGCTCTGGTCAGTGAGTCTGTCTCCATTCCTGTCTCCATTCCCCCACAGCCCAGATGCTGATTCTGCTGCGATATCGGTCCTCCTTCGTGACTGCCCGGCCGGACTCACCCATCCTGGTGACTCCGGCGTCAGCTGCCACGGATCGCCACGCAGTGGTGGGGGCCGAAACCATTGTCCAGAGGAACCAGCATCTGTTCATTCAGATGCTGAACACCTCCAACAGACAGCGACGGTGCAGGCGGGAACGGTTCTGGCTCACGTTAGTCCCTTGTCACTAGGAGCCCCCGGGATGGAGCCTGAACTTGTAGGAAGCATCAGCCAGTCTGAGGATAGGGGGGTCGACTCGTGGATGGACCAGCTGGCGAGGCCTGAGCCGGGATTGCCGCCCGACCAGAAACAACAGCTGCACTCGTTATTGCATGAGTTCTCGGACGTGTTCAGCCGGGGACCGTTCGACCTAGGACACACAAATCTGTTGCAGCACCGCATCAACATGGGAGACGCTGCACCCCTGCGCCAAAACACATATAGAATGAGCCCAATGGAAAAAGGGCACATCCAACAAGCAGTGCAGGAGATGCTGCGGGCCGACATAATTTCTCCATCCTCGAGTCCCTGGTGGGGCACCGGTGGTCCTAGTCAAGAAGTCAGATGGGTCACTGAGATTCTGCATGGACTTCCAACGCCTCAATGTCATCACGCTTGCCGACGCATATCCCCCACGACGTATCGATGACTCACTTGATGCATTGTCCGGGTTCTTGCAGGTCCCACTAGATGTGGACTCCCAGCCTAAAGCAGCGTTCCGGACACCACAGGGCCTGTTCGAGTTCAACTGTCTGCCTATGGGCCTCCAGACTGCACTGGCGACGTTCCAATGCTTAATGGAGTTGGCCTTAGCAGGCCTCTAAAGGCAAACGTGCCTCATCTACCTGGACGATGTCATTGGCTTCAGCCGATCATTCGAGGAACACATTGACCGATTACGTCAGGTATTCCTGCGGTTCCGGAACGCGAACTTGAAGTTTAAGCCATCGAAGTGCCACCTTATGCAGTCGTCGGTACGCTACTTGGGTCACGTCGTCAGTGAGTCTGGAGTGGCTACAGACCCGGAAAAGACGGCCTGCGTGAGGGCCTGGGCTGTTCCCACAATGGTTCCAGAGGTACGCAGGTTTGTGGGTTTCGTGTCCTACTACCGCCGGTTTGTACCCAACTTTTCAACCATTGCGAAGCCCTTGCACGTGTTGACGGTGAAGTACCAGAGGTTTTATTGGGGCCCTCTGGAGGAAGAGGCATTCTAGCAGCTGCGCTCGCGTCTGACAGATGCACCACCATTGGCCTTTCTGGATTTTGGCCTCCCCTTTATCCTGGACAAGGACGCCAGCGATGTGGGCATCAGCAGTGTCTTGTCGTAAGTCCAGCAGGGTCGGGAGGTAGTTATCACCTACGGTAGTTGCGTGCTTTCATCAGCTGAGCAGCGCTGGTAGTCGTGGGATTGTGGGTCGCATAATTGCTACGATACAAATAGGGGATATACGTATGGATGGCCCTGTGTTGATTTCCACGACTTTGGCCATGCTGTACTTATTGGGTGGGGATTTCTTGCGCAGGATGCCCCTTAACATTCATCTGGATAAGGGCTGTATTGAGATGCCATCGGGGCAGCGTCTAAAATTATTGACAACACCTACGAAGTATACTGCGATCAATGCTGTTGTGCAGGCTATGGTTAGCCGCACGGTACATGTTCCACCAGCCACGCAGATGCTTGTGCCATTAAGGCTGCATAAACAATTGCCCTTGGTGAACCCGGCAGAGGGAGTCTTATTGACCCCCTCAAATGCGGTGTCACAGACACCCTCTTTGGTAGAGGCATTGACTGTGGTGTCAGCAAATAGCGACCCATTTATTCAAGTTGTTATTGTAGAGTCGATGCATCACAATCTCTGTGGGACTGTAACGTGTGTAGCCACCACCAGTCGCACCCCTAGAAACGCCCTGCTGCTGGATCATGTGCAGAGCCAACCACTGCAGATTTTGCCCGTCCAATGCAGTGTTCATGCCCAGGGACACCTGTGGACTGCATGTTTAGAAGCCTCGCGTCTGTGCCTGCCGGAATCCCCACCAACATGCAGCCTCTGTGGTTGTACAGCAATCAGATTACAGAGCTCGGGAATCTATAGCGGTTGGCTTTGAACAGCAATCAGTTGACGTCTCCCCGCTGGAGTGTTTGACAAACTTACCCAGCTCACATATCTCACTCTGCACACCAACCAGCTGAAGGGCATTCCCAGGGGCCTGAGAGAGTCTCACGAGGTTATAATGCAATTAATTAATCCATCATCAGCAAAAATAGCAATCACGAGCTGTTGTGTTTAACAAATGTTACACTGAGAAAATTCTCAAGAATAAAGTGCCAAATTTGACTAATTTGGAGCCATTCCATTAATAATAACAATAGTGCTGCTTACATAACGGATGTCAGCAATGATGTCAGTAAAGACTACATTTTTACTGCTTAAACAGATATTCTACACAATGCATCGATTATCTTCTAAATAAATCAGTTATCGTGTCCAGCACTGCATTGATAAAAAACGCTGGTGATACTGAATCTACATCTCCTATAGATATAGAAACTCATATCTACATTTCACCAGACGAGATACTTTTGAAATCCATTCCTTTTATTTGAGACCTTGTAAGAAAAACATGCAAATGAATAACCATCAATGTATAATGAACGAACCAATATAACCACTTAAACACGTCACGTCAACTGTAAAAAAAAAAGTTGGATAAGAATATTGTTAAGAAGAGATTCAGGAAGAGGAAACTCGTGTCAATGTTGGACAACACGCGACACCGCTCGCGTGCAAGGGGAGGCCGTTGTGAGTCGCCTTTAAACCATCGCCCGCCCCTCGCAGTGTTCGTGCTCAGGAACAACTGTGGACTGCCGGAACAACCGTTTATCGTCTGTGCCTGCGGGAATCCCCACCGACAGGCATAAATTGTGGTTGAATGGCAATCAGATCACGAAGCTCGAGCCTGGGGTGTTTGACAGTCTGACGGCACTGGAGGAGACGCGAGACCCTGAGGCTCCTGCTAAAGCTGCTGTCAACTTGCACCGAACTTGAGTCCTCGACCGAAGGGCTAGTCCATGGTCCAGCTTCCTCCATCTGACCCCCCCCCCCTCTACCACCCCCTCTTTACATATCGCAACATTTGCACCAAAGCCTGCATGCGAGTTGAGATCACAGTAAACAAATAACTTGATGTTGTGTTGGCAGTGGTGCAAAAGCACAATTAACAAGAACACGCTCATTCGTCAAAAACCCCTCAGAGATCAAGGGAAGTGAGCAGAGAGTAAGCGAAGTGTTAATCTGATGGACGGTTTTAGTCCAGGAACGAATTACTTCACGCAAATATACACTCTAATAAACTCTAATTAAATATAATAATGTTACCTCTCGAAATTCACTTGACGTGGCGTATTCCAGGTTGGAGAATTACATCTGTGTTTTGGTTTCCACGCGAGGAACCCGCTCTGCCCTGTATGTTACGTTATAACGACCGTGTTCATGAACGATCTTCCATAGCAGGTGGTTCACTCCGAACCACCTGCTATGGAGCGCCATGGTGGCGAGATGTTTACTAACCCATATGGCATACAGCAGGTCGTGGGTTCCATCCGACCCTGATGATCTCTCCGTGGTCGCGTCGAGTTTTTTCTCCAGGTCCTCGGGTTTTTGTCCCTCCACATTTAAAAACACACGTTTAGATCAATTAGTTGCTATACATTTCCACATAAGCAACTTCGTTAAGCTCTTATTTGTGGCCAGGTTGCTTCGGAAAAAAGAGTTACATAGCTCATTGAGTTTTACCTAGTAAAAACAATTTGCGTATGAAAAAAGATTGAGTAAAAAAAACAGAAACATTCGAATTTTAAGTCCAACAGGTAAATCTAGTCTGTTATATCTGCTGTGCGGGCCTGAATCCGATGTCTTTGAGGCGCCTGTATTCGAGTATCACAACGCCGCTACAACTCCACTGTCCAATCTCGACAGCCGTCCCACTCACCACGGTGATTCAGTGCCAGCCACCCGCGCCACTGTCTGTTCGCATGAATCATGTCTGTCCCGTATTTTTATTCCGTGCTGTATGTACCGTCTGTATCATGTGAAAAGACTGTCCTGAACACCGTGCGGGTCGCTGTACTGCACCGCACAGACCATGGACACGGCATGGAGTGAGGTGCCGAGATGTGAGGTAAACACAACGCCGCTTACGCGACCTAGGGACCCGTGTTGAACTCCACTGCTGTATGCAGAGCGACGCTTTCTTGTAAAGGCTGCTCTACAGCAAGAGGCGGAGGCTGCTGATCTGCGATTCGTGCTCAGTGATCAACTAACAGCTCTCCCCCCTGGAGTGTTTCGCTCAGTGGAATGAATTCCAAAATTAGCTTGTCCAATGTCGCCTCTTCGAGTCCCGAGACTCTGTCTTCAGTAGGATGTTACTACAATGGGATGTGTGGCAAATTTCTGTTTGAGGAGTTTTGCGTTTGTGTTGTTGTTCTTGTTGTGCTGTTCTGTAGTGTCGGATGGTTGTTTTGTTAGGGTGTTTTTTCATGTAATGTGTGGATGTTGTGCTATTTTATGACGTTGTTCTGTTGTTGTTTCTGTACTGACCAAGTCGCACATCACGCGTGAGTTTCTAAAAACGCTCAACATCACCTCTAATTATTCACACAATTCACTCCATGCAATGTTCACTGATGCTCACCTCACTGCTCAGTGACACTGCAGATTAACTCGTAGCACAAGAGGGCACCATGACGAGGATGATACTAACGATGACCGTGGATGTCAATAACGCGGTAGCTTTGCAAACTGAACGCTACTCGTGCTGAGCGTCGTCTCTTTTCCGGTGCCCAGAAATATAGCAGCGACCGTTCATGGCAGCGCTGGCTCCGTTTGTCAAACGCGCCCCAGGGAATGCTCTTCAGCTGGTTGGTGTGAAGAAACAAATAAGTGAGTTGGGTCAGTTTGTCAAACACCCCAGCGGGGAGAGACGCGAGTTCCTCATTGCGCAGAATCCTCAGACACTCGCTGTCCACTATTTTATGACGACTATAGCTGCGTCATTGTAACAACGACTACAAACAGCGTTGGTTGCATTTTACTCACCGATCAAGCTTGTGAACGGCTTGGTGTTGTTCGAAACATCAAATGCATCATTCCAAGCCCTTTGTCTATCCACTGCTGGTCTGGTTTCAAATATGGTGGTCGCTACACTGATATTGGTTGGAGCGTCATCATTACTGTTGTTGCAACATTTTGACAATTTCTTCGCAAGGCAGATGTGGAAATTCCACACTCCTATGTCGGGAGCCAGTACATTCAAGATCGATTAATGAACCGACCACGGGCCATCCCTGCCATAAACCATCACTGATTCGACTGATCCCAAGCCGTATCGATGTCCGTTGTGTCTACTCCTCACCTGTTTGATGTCACGCTCTGCCAAGTCAGCGCAGATGCTATCTCACGTGAAGCTGGGCACGCGTGACTTGTATTGCAGTGTTAACAGAATGCAGTGTAAAGTAATCGCTGGGAGGGTTCTCTATGGAATCAATTTTATCTTGGTTATGTATGATTGACTTATTTCGCTTTTGATTCTTCTGGACGACCCTCGGTCCAATACTTCATAATTATTATTTGGTTTATTTTTATCCAAGATTTTATTTTTTTGTTCTTTCGGTCAAGTCGTGTAGATGGAAGGATAATAATAATATTTAAGGTGAATAACATTAGTATTAAAATAATGAATGAGAAATAATAATAACTAATATAAATTTTAGCCTGATTTTAATCGGAGTGTGTGGGTCTATAGTGTTCACTTATTCTTGTCGCTATTTTTTGAACTTTTCCCTTAACTAAAATAGCCTACAAAAACGTGTCTGTTTGGTTTTCGCTGCCCTGGACAAGCTGGCCGCCTGTTTGGTGGTGGTCATTGAAGTTGTGATGCGATCTCCCCAGAATCTCATTAGAGAACTCCCGACATCTTCTCTTTTGTTCTGGGTTTTTTTTATTACCATTTTATGGTTTACTGTACTTCCGGCTCTCTGGTCCCGAGTGACAAAGGCGGCTGCTCGTGAGGGGGGTGAGGGTGGTTGTTACATTTTTTGTTTGTGCCTCATGCTACACCCCGATTGATTATTAAGGAAAAAAATATTGGCATAATTACTCTTAATATTGATAATGGAAAAGGCCTATATATACAACATGTTATTATAGCAGGTACCACCACAGTCAATATACACTGCTGTAATCATAGCAGGTACCACCACAGTTAGTATGCACTGCTGTCATCACAGCAGGTACCAACCACAGTCAATATGCACTGCTGTAATCACAGCAGGTAACACCACAGTCAGCATTCACTTCTGCTATCATAGCAGGTACCAACACAGTTGCTATGCACTACTGTAGTGATAGCAGCTGCCACCACAGCCGGTATGCACTGCTTTAGTGCTGGCAGGTCTCACCACAGTCGGTATGCTACCACAGATACCACCCTGATGGCGTTCTTTGTTTCGTGCCAAAGTTACCCATTTGCTACCAACCTGCTCCACCATTAAATTCCCTCTTACTATACATGGACTGCTAAAAAGAAATGGAAGCGACGTGCTGCTAACGGTGAATCTGATGCCTTACGAAGACTCTACACAGTTAATTCCAATAAACAGGAGTGCTACTTTCTCCGAATGCTTCTCAGTCTTGTCAAAGGGCCCAAATCTTTCCAAGACCTAAAAACAGTGAAGGGGTTGTCTGTCAAACATACAGAGAAGCTTGCAATTTTCGTGGAATTCTTGAGGATGATCAGCATCTTGATTAAGCTATGACAGAAGTGTATGTTAGTCCCCTTCCCAACTGATATTGCTCTTCTGCATACATCTTCAAGTTTGCAGCCCATCTAACCCCATGGGACTCTGCCAAAAATACAAAGAGGCCATGAGTGAGGACATCCTTCACAGATCTCAACGAGAAAATTCAAACCTCGACGTCAACTTTTCTGATGCCATCTTCAACCAGGCCCTCATTCTCCTTGAGGACAAACTAAACTCCATTGGTGGAAAAGACCTCATGTCTATGGGACTACCAACAGTCTACAGGGACAACCTGCATGCCCTTGCTCAACAGATCCTACGTGAAATATCATACGATGGATTACAGCTTCTTAAATGTATTGAGAAAATTTTACCACAGCTGATGGATGCACAAAGAGAAGCCTACGCGAAATTTTGGAAGACATTAACACTAACAATAGTAATTTCTTTCCTTGAAGCACTTTTGTGGTACTGAAAACACTTTTTTTCTAGATTTAAAGTTATCGTGATTGCAAGGATCCATACTCTTTGGTTCTTTCGGTAAAGTCATGTAGGTATAAAATAAATAAATAAAATAAACCAAGACGTTTTGGGCGCAACACAAGCGTCCGTCATCAGGTGGGAACAACCACAGCAAGACTTTACTGAAAGAACCAAAGAGTATGAACACCTTTGTTCTCAACCTGCTCCTCGCTAAAGTTCGCCAGAGGGAGAAAATTGCTCGAGCTGTGGCATCATCGGGAATTGGTGTCTAAGTCGATGTGTGTGTGTGAGTCGATGTGTGTGTTTGAGTCCATATGTGTGTGCGTGTAGGTTTACATGTGTGTGGGTCAATATATGTGTGTGGGTGTAAGTCTATGTGTGTGTCTTTTTTGCTCAGGCAACGCCAGGTACTTCCCGCTAGTCAAATATAAAATAGTCTCTGAGTGATACATGTGATTGGCGCAAGTCGACCCCAGCCATCTTTCTGTACAACAACCCATGGAACTGCGCCTGTTCACGAGTGACTCGAGCCGAACTCGGACAACGTCGCCTCGTTTGGTGACACCCAATGCCCTCACTCGTTCTGTATCGTGAAGAGATGGTGATGATCATGAGGATGATTCATAATAATTATATGTTAAATGCAATACTCCACAAGTTATCGTCCAACATTCCAAATAAGATTAATCTGAATCTCTTGAACTAAACTTTACTAATGCAGGCAGTGGTTAGTAAACTCTGTTGTGATTTCAAATTTGGTGGCCGTTACACTGACACTGGTCCCCAGGGTTCTAGGTTCGCCATTACTCTTCTTGCAATGTCCCGGAACTGTCGTCAGCACACAATGGCCAACTCGAACAATTGACCTGAGTAAATATTTAACGAAGCTGTACTGCAAACGGTGCACTTTGACTGATAGTGCTTCACTCTGCCATTAAGAACAGCAACCAACAATAACCAACAACAACAATAAACAATAACCAACCACCAATCCGACACCTGAACTGGAATCGACAAAGTGGCCTGGCGGGGCACACCTGCTGGTGGATACAAGTTTTTGTGCAGTAGCCAATCGTTAGCGACTGCACTGCACATACCGTGGTCTGTGCAAGGTGGTAACTCCCACACACATCCTCTACCCATTCATGCGTCAAGCAGTGCAGAAGAAGAGGTTTCAGATAGGCATTGTACATCCAGCTATAGAGACGCACATGCCCAGCAAACTTCCCCTGGGAATGCACTTCAGCTGATTATCTCGAAGACTCAGACCAGTGAGTTGTGTCAGTTTGTCAAACACCCCGGCAGGGAGAGCCAACAGTTGGTTCGTGCTCAAAAACAGCTTCTGCAGACTCATGAGGCGGTCAAACATCCCCTGGGGAAAGACCAACAGCCACTTCCCAGACAAATACAAAATGTGGAAATGTACCAGCATGTGCCTGGCTTGGGGTTCTATATATCTCAACTTCTGGTGCCATTTCGGCTCCCGCCTCGTTCGAATTTGGCGCCATTTCCCCAACGGGCACACCACGGGAGTTGGGCGCCAGTTTGGCCATGACGCAGCCATCGAACGCCATTACCACTGCGACTCCGCAAACCGCCGCCATTACCACTGCGACTCCGCAAACCGCCGCCATTGACGGTGTGACTCTGCACATCGCCGCCGGTGCCGCTGCGACTTTGCACATTGCTGCTGTTGCCGCCGTGACTTTGCACACTGCCGCTGTTACCGCCACAACTCCGCACACCGCCGCTGTTGGCGCCGCGACTCTGCAGCCGGGCGCCGGAGCTGATGCAGCTCAGCAACCCGGCGTCGCTGCTGCTTCCATTGCGACGCCGTTGGATGGGCCCATGTTCATGTCGGGCGTCCAGCAGCTACGTCGGTTGCCACCAGTCCGCCCAGTCATCGCTGCTTCGATGCGGCATACGCATCAGTGGGTTGGCCAATGGAAGAGGCTCTGTGGGTGCTCCCTACATGCCTGGATGACAGGGCACTGCAGGCACTCCGGCGGATAGGGCGTCGCTTCTGGCGGCAACCTAACAGATGGCTGCGGTGTTCGAACCACCGTCGAACGCGCGCCTGAAATTTTCGCTGCGGCGGTGGGAGGAGGGGGAGCCACCATTTGCCTTCTGCTTCTCTCTGCTGGCACTGGCACAGGCTGCCTACCCCGGCCTGGAAGGCAAGGCACTGGACTCGCTAGCCTTGGAACGATTGCTCTCCCTGGTGTGTGAGCTCGGGATCACTTTGTCCATCGCCGAGGAACGCCAAATTACATCACTAAAGGTGGCACAAAACATACAGGCTCACCTCGCCTTGCGACAGTCGCCCGGTGTGGCGGCGTGAGCGGGGGCCCCAGTGCCTGCGGGGGTGGCCGCACCTCATGGGGAGGACTCCCTCGTGGCCCTGGTGGTGGCCGATAGCTGCGGGAGGGGTGCCGGAGATCGCCGGCCGGAGCAGCAATGGTGGGCAGGACCTCCTCGCCCCCAAGGCTCTGCAAACGTGACCTGCTTCCGATATGGTCAGCAGGGCCACATCGAGCGGGCTGCCGCAATGCTCCCGGGGCCTTCAACAAGGCCTCTTCGCCTTCCCTCAGCTCTACGTCAGCTTCGGCTACTGAGTCCCAGGTGAGTCGCGACGCATCAATAACACGGCCGCTCCCCTCACCTCACGCATCTAGCAGGGTTAGGGTCCATCATCGCAGGGTCATCGCCGGGGGGTTGGGGTCATCCCCTGCACGCTCGTTGCCATCCGCCGGGTGGCCTAGGCAGATCCGCCAATACGATGTGCTCGCGCATCGAGTTTTGGCGACCGCTGCCGGGTCCTTGGCGGTGGTTGGGTTCATGCAGGGGGTCGAAATGTGGGTTTTGGTGGACACAGGGGCGTCCGCCACTATTATATCGGAGTGCATTTTTCAGTTGTTCCTACACAACGTTGGTCCGTTACGGCCAATTCAAGGGGGTTGTGTTGCTGCAAATGGCGACAGTTTGGGTATTTTGGGCACATTGTGGCATCGGTCAGGATTGGCAAAATCTATTTGGTGGGGCCCATTCTAGTTTCCAGGACCTTGGCAGTGCCATTCCTCTTGGGAACTGACTTCTTGGCCAAGATGCCCATTCGCATTGTCGTGGACAAGGGTTGTGTGGAAATGCCGTTGGGGCATGGGTTACACTTCCTCCAGTCTCCCACTATTTTGTCCCCCCTGGCCACCAGTCTACGGGCCTTAAATAAGGCATCTGTGACCGTTCCACCGGAGTTACAAATCCTGCTACCCCTCAGGCTGCGCAGACCCCTGAAATTGGACTCACTGGAGATGGGCTTCCTTTTGTCTCCCTCTAATTACTTTACAAGAACACCCGGGTTGCAGGTCCTCAATTCGGGGCCCTCGCCGATCGTGGTTCTGGCCGGCGCCGTTTTGGCACACGCAATCCCGGGCCCTCCACCGGCTGGAGGGGTTGTGGCGAGCGTGATGCATGAGGGGAGGACTGATGCATCATGGATCAATGCGCTGTGTAACGAGAACGTCTGGTTATCCTCCGAGGAGCACCAGCAGCTCTGCAAACTAATCGAGAAGTTCACCGATGTGTTTAGTCAGAGTAAATTCAATTTTGGTCGCACCACTCTTTTGGAACATCACATAGACACCTTTTCGGCTAAATTCACACCGCTTCAGCCCGGCAGAAAAAGAGCATGTCCGCTTGGCCGTCGACGAGATGTTGGCAGTGGACATTATCTCCCCATCCACTAGCTCTTGGGGTGCCCCCATTGTGCTAGTCAAGAAATGGGACGGGAGTCTCTGGTTCTGCATCGATTTCTGTAAATTAAGCAAGATCTCGGTGGCTGCTGCATATCCATTGCCTCGCATGGATGATTCCCTGGATGCCTTCTCAGGTGCACAGTTCTTTTTGACCCTAGACTTGCTCTCAGGCTTCTGGCAATTGCCACTGGACGAGGCCTCTAGACCCAAGACAGCGTTCCACACACCCCAGGGGCTGTTCTAATTCAATCGGCTTCCTATAGGTCTCCATTCGTCCCCGGCCACCTTCCAGCGTCTCATGTAGATGGTCTTGGCAGGGCTACAATGGGAGTCTTATTTGATTTATTTGGACGACGTTATTGTTTTCAGCAGTACGTTTGACGAGCACTTGCAACACCTTGAATCAGTGTTCGTCAAAGTGCGTGCTGCGAGCTTGAAATTTAAGCACCAGAAATGTAATTTGTTACAACCATTGGTGAAGTATTTGGGACATATTGTGAGTGTGTCAGGTGTCGCCATGGATCCGAAAAAGACAGCTTGTGTCTGGATGTGGCCGACTCCCACATCTGTCGCTGAGGTGCGTAGCTTTGTTGGCTTCACATCGTATTATCGTCGATTTGTGCACGATTTTGCGATGGTAGTGAAGCCACTGCACGCACTCTCTGCCAAAGGCCAAAAGTTTTGCTGGGGTGCAGACAAGGATGCCGCCTTTGTTACGCTTCGCACATCCTTAGCGGATGCGGCGCCCTTGGGGTACCCAGATTTTACAAAACCCTTCCTTCTCGACACCGATGCCAGCGATACATGAGCATTGGGGCAGTCCTGGCTCAGGTGGTCGATGGGGTTGAAAGGATTGTGGCCTATGGCAGCCGTGTTTTTTCCTTCGCTGAACAGCGTAATTTTGTGACCTGGAGGGAGCTGCTGGCCATAGTTTTCTTTGTGCAGCTATATCGGCCCTATTTGTATGGTAGGTGGTTCACCGTCCGGACTGACCATGCGACCTGCAATATTTGCTGTGGATCGATCAGCCCTTGGGTCAGCTGTCCTGCTGGCTCGAGGTGCTGCAGGAATACCATTTTGACGTCATCCACAGGAAGAGGGCACAGCATGGTAATGCTGATGGGCTGTCCAGGTTGCCTACGGAGGGTGGTTGCGCTTGTGCCCTGGGTTCAAGTTGCTGCAGGACCTCAGTGGACGCCGCGGCCCAGTTGGTTGCATCGGTTGAAGCGGTCCCCCCTCCAGGTGTGGCGTTGCCCATTGATTTTGGCCTGGACCTTCCTTGAGAGGTATGGTCCAAGTTGCAGGTGGAGGATTCCTCTCTGCTGAGGCTACAATGCCGTGTTGGGCCAAATGACCGAGGCTCAGCTACGTCGGCTGCCCCGGTGATCGCTGTGCATAACAGCCTCCTCATGTGTTGGGATGCCCAATTGGAACGTTATTGTGTTGTTGCACCCACTGCCCTGTGAGGTAAATCGACCCGGGCATTTCACGATAAACTTATGCACCTTGGCTACAATAAGACCTTGTTGACCCTTAAACGGGACTTCTACTGACCGGGTGTAGAGGGTGATGTGGCACTAGTTTTGAAAGGTTGCCACGACTGTGCGTGGAAGAAGGCCCCAGTTGGCCAGGATCGGGCTCCGCTGCAGTCAATCCGGGTTTCTCGTGTCAATGAGCTCATGGCACTCAACATTTTGGGCCCATTTCCAGCATCCAAATGGGGCCATAGGTACCTTATGGTGGGAGTCGAATACCTCACACGTTGGCCTATGGCATGGCCTCTGGTGGACCAATCGGCCTCTTCCATCACCAAGGCATTCGTACAAAGGTACATTCTGGACAAGGGTGCCCCTGAACAACTGTTAACGGCCCTAGGGCAGAAGTTTTCTTCCCGGTTGCTCAAGGAGGTCTGCGACCTCCTTGGCACCAAGAAAATCCACACCTCGCCCTACCACCCTCAGTCCAACGAGATGGTAGAGCGGTTGAACCGCACCCTCATGTCCATGCTGTGCCACCATGTGAATATGTCCCAATCAGACTGGGACCTGTTCATTCCGGGGATTCTGGCCGCATATTGGTTGGCTGCTCATGCCTGAACAAGGTTCTCGCCTTTTTATATAATGTATGGAAGGGAACCAGAGCCCCTGATGCACATCCAAATGGATGTAGGGACTTCCAAAAAGGGGTCGTCAGTGCCCGCTCCAATGAGGGTCGCACTTGACCGGCTGCACGAGAGACAGCAGGCGGCTGTGGACAATTCGACCAACCGGCAAGCGGCTAACGAGTGCCTGCCCAAACATCACGCTGCCAGCCTTCCATGGGAAACAGGCCAAAAGGCATAGCTACACTGCCCCCAAGTACCAGTCGACACGTCTCCTAAATTGCATCGCCCTTGGCAGAGCCCTGTTGAGGTCGTTGAAATCCGTCGGCCGCAATGTGTTTGGATTTGGTTCGGTCACCGGTACTGGATAGTACACCCGTCCCGGCTCAAACGATATGTGCCACCTAGCCTCGTGGATTCATCCTCACTTCCTGAGTTGCCGGTGATTGATGCGTCCGACAAGCCGGGCCGCACGGATCGTGATGGCAAGAGCGATGTCCGGCCTGTGTGTGCGCCTGCAGAGCCCTCACCAGTAACACCTGCGGCGACGCCTCGTCCATTGGAGGTCCCGGCGACGGGCCTGTCAACTGCTGGCGTGCCGCCTGTGCCGGCAACCGACGCCGCATGGGGGAGCGGGCCTGCAGCACATATGCACTCGAGGGGCATGCGGCTCTGGTGAAAGCCAGTGTGGCCGTTTTCATCGGCCTCCAGCCTTCGTCACCCAGTCCGAAGTTGTCCCGTGTGATGAAGGCCTTCAAACTTTATTTTATATTTATACCGTGCTGCCCTAATGTTGTGTTCATAGTTTGCAGACGGTCCTGCCTCAACACACACATCACATGGTTTTTATTGGTGTTCTGTTGATGTCTCCCTGTCTGGGTTGCCGGACTCTGCTTTTGTAGTGGTTACAGCCGGGTCGGCTGATTTTTTTCACGGGGGGGGTAATGTAGAGGAGTAGTTCGGGGATGTTACGTCACGCGCACCTTCCAGTGTGATGACGTCATAGGATGTGACAGCATGCGCGCCTTCCGATACAATGACGTCATGGGAAGTGACGTCATGCATGTGGGGCGGGGCGATGACGTCATGTCTCCTCAGGGTACTTAATGTGGAGCCTGTGACGAGAGCAGGGTCGTTATAGGAGCCCGGGAAGGTGAACGGTGGAAGAGTTAACCAGGGTAGGGCTCACGGAGTCTGGAGAGAAATCGGCGATAGCGATAGGAGTGGCTGCTCTCCTCGGTCGGTCGGTGTTGGCTGATCCTCCGGCCGACGCAGAGGAGAGAGCCCGGGAGCTAGCCGAGCTACAGAACAGACAGTGTGGGTCCGGGTGAAGGGCCGAGCATAGGACCCCTACCCCTGGGGAATAGTTTGTAATCCCTTAATGATACCGGCGTAAGCCCTTAATAAACCACTGGCGTAAGCCCTTACAGAAGATCTGCCTCCGAGTCGTATTTTGCACCTTAACACTAATATACAGTTGGTAGATGCAGGTACCACCACAGTCAGTATGCACTGCAGTAATCATAGCAGGTACCACCACAGTCGGTATGCACTGCTGTAATCATAGCAGGTACCACCGCAGTCAGTATGAACTGCTATAATCATAGCAGGTACCACCACAGTCGGTATGCACTGCTATAATCATAGCAGGTACCACCTTAGTCAGTATGCACTGCTGTAATCATAGCAGGTACCACCACAGTATGCACTTCTGTAATCATAGCAGGATACCACCACAGTCAGTACGCACTGCTGTTACATTTTTAAGAGTAGTTTTGAAATATTTTTAAGACCCGGGAAATAAAAAAAAACGTTCATGACTCGCTCACCATCACAGTCCGAGTTTGCAATGCTTCCGGTCTTCCAATGCGTGTTTACAGGAAATATTAATTAAGTCACTGTTAGGGGCCGTCCATATATGACGTCACGCACATGGGGGGGGGAGGGGGGTCAAACATTTGTAATGATGTGTGACGAGGGGGGTTTGAGAAATATGACGTCACATCAAAATGCGCAACTTTAAATAAATATAAACATCACGTTTTACTTAATAAAATATAATTATTATAACAACAGTAATTTGTATTAATTTTCAATATTAACTATTTGATTAATTAAATTTACTAAGGTCACCTTTTATTTATTCCATGAAGGAGCATTTTGCTTCCCCATGGGAGAATGGAGAAGCATACATTTTGTAAAAATTTGGAATGATTGTCATTAAACATTTTTATTTTAATGATTTTACAAGGGCTTTTCATTCTGTGGAATTAATATGATTGTTATAATTGTATTCTCCATTTTGATTCGTTCTACTACAAAGTTTCAAGTATTTTTTATAGTTATAATTATGAGAGAATTTCAATATAATATTCTGAACATCTGCAGTTTTAGTTACACGTTGATTATTTTCAAGTGAATTTTATGCTAAATTTCAGCTTTCCAACGCCTCCTTTTAAATATTTGTTTTCTCCTACAACATCAGAGTGCAGCACCACATTAAATACGCACTACAATGACAATAGTTTAAAGTGATTTGAAGCATGTTTTATTAATCGGCAAAAATCGCGTAACGTCATTTATGGACAGCCCCTTACCTCAGCGAGGTCTAAATACATAATGTCTATACGATGGTCGGTTTAATGCAATGCTGTTTAATGTGTATGATATGCTAACGTTTCGTGCAATGGTCCTTCTTCAGAGCAGAGAGAGAGAGGGCAGTTTCACTGATGTATGGTTGAACTTTGCGCTCCACAGTTGGGCCCTTTAAACCCTTGGATAATTTGAAGTTGCCGTATTAACCCAGTCTCCCATTGGGTAGCAAACAAACTCCTCCGAGCAGTGAGATATCGATATAGAAACCTCTCATGTCCGATAGGGACCCAGCAGCTTCTGTTAGCGATCAAAAGCTGCCCTCTCATGTAAATATAGACACGTACATATGAATGTAGACATGTCCATATAGACATGTGTACTATACGGATACTACCCGCTTGGGCAGGGCTTCATCTAGCAGTGGATTGATCATGGCTACTGCTGATGATGATTTTAAAACGTGTACAGAGAATTAACAGTGACACTACATCGCGTGCCCGACAGGCAAAGCACTCAAGGCAGGCAATGCGACTCACAGTGCGCAATTACGCAAAACGGGCAAGCGATACAGACTGAGCATATGAGGCATACAACATACAACACGCGCCACAGTGGCAACAACGACGACCATTACAACAACAACCGCACGCCACAACAGCAACTACTACCACTACAACAACAACCACAAACGCCACAGCAGCAGCAGTCGTGTGTAGTGCCTGGAGAGTGAAGAGCACGCAGGCGTAAGTGTGGAACGTGCCTGCGGATCACTTGTGCAATTTTACTCAAACTTCCTTTGTTTAACACCGTTATTCAACAAAGAGAGCGAGTATTCAACTGAGCCAGGGTCCGGGAACCCAATGGGTCAAACACCCCCACGGGGAGACTCTGTATCCGATTGTTTTGCAATTGCAGGATCTGGGTGTTGACAGGGATCGCAGCGGGAACTGAACTCAGTTCTCTAGTGTAACAGTCAAAATAATGGAGCCTATTCACAGGACCCACGTAGCACGAACACTGCGAGGGACGTGCGGCTCCGCGTGGCTCCAGCACAGACCTCGCCTCCTTCAAAACTCAAATCATCAAATAAATCAGATTATTTTCATTTAGCAGTTATTTGCGTGTGATTTATTATCATGGGTTATTGTTTAAACACTTGCATTGTTATTTTCTCAATATATTAATATGCAAGTATCTCCAAGTATTTGATCAACATTCAGGTACCACACAATATTCAGAATATTCAGTTTATGTCTATTCTATTTCTGTACATATGTGCAGTGACACAGTGCTGTCCAGCAGCAGAAACTGCAGTGGACAGTTAGCGCACACGCTGTTGATTATTTACACGGGTGTGCCGGCAGGGCGGAGGAACTGGGGCAGGGGGTCATGAGCGACCTCTTTGAGAAGCCTCTGGAACCTGCTAGTAGTGCCAGGCCAAGCCGAGTAGGATATAAGCAGCGGAGAGCAAGAGCTATGTGCTGTCAGATCTGGGATTGGACTCATCTCGTCGTCGCTGTCATCTTCGCTGCCTTCGTCGCTGATGCCTTCACTCGATTATTGCGTGTCCAGATAGTTCTTGGCTGTCCCGGTCGATGCCGTCAGTTTAACGCAGTTAGGCTTGTGTTTAGGCTGGGCAGTACGACATCAGGAAGCTACAGGGTGAACTTGTCAAGCTGACAGTGATAAGGTACCTACTACAACTACCTCGTCTCTGGCTTGTGCTACACTACATCTGGTGTCAGAAGTGGGGTACCCAAGTAACTAAGAAGCGCGACCCACAAATAGTGTAATCTATACGAGGACGGCGGGACGGTCATCCCTTCGACAACCCCGGGACCTGGGATCCCAGTTACAAAGCTGCGGAGCAGCCAGAGAGCCGCCGCGGATCAGATTGACATCCGCTACGCATTGACGGGAGGGCGGCTTCGCATCTGCGGCAGAAGCGGCCACGCATCGGCGGGAGAGCGGCTACACATGTGTGGAGGAAGCTGCTGCGCATCGACAGGAGTGCGGCGCAATTTTTCTGCGGTTGCGTACCAACCACATGGTATCGTCGAGGTCCGCCATGGCGGGAGAGATGAGGGACGTCATGGAGGATGCTCCATTTTTAGCCTGCCACGGGAGGCCCTCACCAGGTTCCTCCAGAGGGAGCAAAGGGTGGCCAAGATGCCCTTACATTTTCCGGGAGGCGCTGCTGGTGCTGGGACGGGAGGCATACCCACATTTGGGTGAGAGGGCGCTCGACTTCCAGGTGGCAGAAAGGCTGAGGGTGCTGGCACGGGAGTTGAAGATCGCCCCACCATCCGCCACCGGTGAAGAGATCTTGTCCTTGATGGTGGCCCAAAAAGTTCAAGCCTACAAGGACCACCAGCAGTGGTCAAAGGTGGAGGCTGGGCCATGGGGGATTGAAGACATGATGGCTGCATTGGATGGTCGGGGGACGTGGGGGAGAAGGTCCACGCAGGCAGGTTGGTGGCCGGGACAGTCCCTTCCGCCCTGGGAACCCATGGCCAAGTGTTTAATGTGTGGCTGGTCGGTCCACATCACGATAGAGTGCCGGGGAGTCGGCAAGGTGCCAGAAGTGTCACTAACGCCCTTCCACCCGCCAGCAACATCTTCTCACGCCCCACCGGATCCAGGCCTCGAAGACCTACCGAGAACGCCATGTGAGAAGTCCCAGGGACCGGATCCGGACAGGTGGGATAAATATTCAGGGAGGGGCCGCGCCCTTTGGGCCACTGTGTTTGTTTTTTCCCCTTCACCTCTCCATTTCTCGAAGTCCCAAATGTGCAAAACCCTGCTAAGGCGGGAGTGACCTGTGTCATGGACTTGCTCACACAAGCTACGTCCCAAAGGAAATGGGAAATCTCCCTTGCACGGTGGAATTCGGGGGGAGAGGGGGCGCCGCATTGTGCGGGTGTGTTGTCGGTTCACGGGAGGCGCCGTGTTGTTTTAGGTGTACTGTCAGTTTGCAGTGAGCACCACGTTGTGCTGGGGGCTGTGTGTTGTTGGTTCGCGGAATGCACCGCGGTTGTGTTGTGACTGTATGTAATGTTTTTTTTTCGGTGTTAGGGGTGTTGCTCGGGTTCGGGGATTTCTCTACCTGTCTACTGGTTGCAGCTGCTGTTTTGTCAGCCGCGACAACTGTTTTTTTTTAAGAGAGGGGGGAGGGGTGATGTAATACAGCACCAACTGCTGTCCAGCAGCAGCAACTGCGGTGGGAAGTTAGCGCACACGCCATTGAGAATATATAGGGGTGTGCCCGCAGGGCGGAGGAACTGGGGCAGTGGTCACGAGAGACCTCATCGAGAAGCCCCTGGAACGCGCTAGTGGGTTTGAGAAGGAAGGCTCAGCCAGGGCTGAGCCAGGCCGCGCTGAGTAGGATATAAGCTACAGAGAGATAGGTCGTCTTCGCCTCCTTTGTTCGATTATTGCGCGACCGGATAGTTGTTGGCCGTCCTGGTCAACGCCGTCAGTGTAACGCGGTTAGGGTTGTGTTTAGGCTGGGCTGTACAAAATCAGGAAGCTACGGGGCAAACCTGTCGAGCTTAGAGTGACAATAAAGAAGGTGCCTCCTGCAACTACCTCGTGCTAGACTACATATGTATAGAAGCTACGATGAGATGTTCATGAATATTGAGATACGATTTTTGGCATGTTGTTTTAATTCAGTAATAACACATTGTTCAACAACATAATAATAACGGTGTTTTGTATGTTTTTAGGGTGGATGGAAAAATAAGTATTGTTGCTTTCAAATCCTAAGAACTGGGTTAGTACGGAAGATAATAAACACATAGATGGAGTGGTATTCTTCGATTTTAAACAAACATGATCATGTACCTCGGTGGTAATAATTTTAGCCATTTTAAACATTGACACTAAAAGTAGGGATCTATTCGGCCTGAAAGAGGTTAATTTGAAATTGTGTTAGCCGGGACGGCTATGTTTTTAAAATAAGGGAGGGGGGGGTGATGTAAGGACAGTACGAGGTGATTTAGGGACAGTACGGATCCACATGGCCATGGTTACTAATTAATGTACCAGGAACAGACAGGGTCACGTTAGGGAAATGTGGGACCTAAGTGGTTGCTAATAATGATTGATGCAACAAGCGTTGACAGGGTCACGTGAGGGGAAGCACGGGGCCTAACGGTCGTAAATTGTAATAAGGGCAGAGACAGACAGGGCCAGGTGCGGTGAGAGAGGGTTCGGGAATAGGGGCGTGGCCGAGTCTGAGGTGGATAAGAGCCGGCACGAACCGGGGCGCTGGGCTGCTGTTGTGGGGGAATTGCCTTCACCGTCGTCACCGTGTAGCGGGTCGTCTTCATCACCCTGGAGTGGGCACCTTGTAGTCTTCGAAGGCTAGAGTTATTTTGTCTCAGAATAGGGCTATCTAAGTTACCCAAGTGTATATAGTCACTCGCGGTTACTATTTGAATCATCAATGAGTCGGCGGAATTTATTCATAATATACATATAACTGAACAAAACGGTGTCTCTGAGAGCTACATTACACTTGTATTTATAAAAATAAACAACTCCTGCATTATCATCATTGTCACGGGGCAATCTCAGTGTATATATAACTTCAGTAAATGTTATTTATAAACGACATCACAAGGCTATCAGTAACATAAAGCAATTCCCATTTGTAACACAGCATCCTTTATTTAACCGCACCAGTTCTCAATGGAGCGAGGGGGTAAGGCCCCACTGGGTCAAACACCCCCTGTGTGAGTCTCTCGATGCGATTTTCCTCCAAATCCAGCCACTGGGTGTTGTCAGAGATCCCAGAGGGAACTGAACTCAGTCCCTTTCCTGCACAGTTTGTCCTTTGGAGTCCAAAAACCACACCGCATGAACACTGCGAGGGACACGCGACTCCGAGTGCTCCCAGCTCTGAGCGAGACCCAAAGACTCCTGCACAGACCTCGCCTCCTCCAATACTCAATCATTGCTACTCCGCCAGCACCATCACCACGAATGATAATACTAATAGTATAACTATTTTTGAAACCACTACTACTACGTAACCATTATGAATCAATAATTCTAACACAATGACATCGTTAGAAATGTATTAAATACTTCCAGAGTTACTGCCACCACTACTGTCGGCAAGAACAGAAGACCCCTTCTGTAAGTTGATACCGATGAACTGATTGATCAGTTAAGATCGATTCTTACGCGCCAAATAAACGCATCGAATCGTGTGTGTCATGAATCTCTACTGTCTCGTTTTTTGAAGACGGAAAGTATACACATGGGAAGATAGCAGTACAGTACGTGTGTATGTTTGTTGAAATTATTTCGCACCGTACGTAGCCAACCGTGATAATTAAATGTGCGGGGGAAGGACAACAAACTAAACACAGAAAGCAGTTCTAAATAAATACGTTTTAAATCTAGGTTTGAAAGTGCATAGCGCCAGTGTCGATTGCTGATTCTGGTCGCCAGAATCAGCAGTCGTACTCAGGACAGTGGTGCTTGACGGTTAATTATCTGTGCCTTGGGCAGCCACGTGACTCTTACTTTCAGCTGTGTGATTTACTTGAGGATGATGAATGTAGTGCGCCGTCACCTGGAAAGGAGTGGATCGTGTCTCGCGAGAGAGAGATAGTCGTCAATGATACACAGAAGAAGTTATGTTCGAGACAAAAAATCCTTGCGGAACGCCAGAGTTAATGGGGAAAATGTCCGATTGGCTGCCACCTTTTAACGAATGTATATAACGACGCAATGCCCGATCCACAGATACGAAGGAGACATCTCGGTGATACATTCCGCTACTCCTTACGCGGTTATCTAGCTTGACCACCTGAATGTGAATTTGTAGTTGTTGCTCCGCATCTACATCAGCCGTATCAATGAAGGAGAAGTGAATGGGTGTGGGATAGTCCAGTTCAGATAACCCTGGCCTGTGGACAACCTTGTGCGGATAGCATTATAGAAAGGAAGAAAAACTATTTAAAAGAGAAACGCACATGAGTGCAGATAATATGCCGCAACAAAGTTGTGCACAAGGAACTCCCTCTATACAGTGAGGGAACAATTAACCCGTAAAAACAAAGTTTTTCACTATAAATCCTTTATATGCGTGGCGGCTAGAGTCCTCTCGTCCTCTGGCTTGAGATGGCTGCCACCTATGGGTCAGATGATTGCCTGCCACCATTAAGCAATTGGTAATTAAATATTAAAAAAATGTGCCTAAAAAGTGTAAAATTTTGGAAAAAAAATTTCACGAAAATAAATTGTCACGCACAACGAGTCTGTGTGCAAAATGTCAGCTCGATTGGATCACGGGAAGTGGGTTAAAAAACGACCGAAAGATTTGCACGGTCGTAAGCAAGCAAGCAAGTGAACTTAATATAAAGGATTTAAAAAAAGTATGTGATCCCCTGCTGATTTTGTACGTTTGCCCACTGACAAAGAAATTATCAGTCTATAATTTTAATGGTAGGTTTATTTGAACAGTGAGAGACAGAATAACAACAACAAAATCCAGAAAAACGCAAGTCAAAAATGTTATAAATTGATTTGCATTTTTATGAGGGAAATAAGTATTTGACCCCCTCTCGATCAGAAAGAGTTTTGGCTCCCAGGTGTCTTTTATACCGGTTAACGAGCTACGATTAGGAGCACACTCTTAAAGGGAGGGCTCCTAATCTCAGCTTGTTACCTGTATAAAAGACACCTGTCCACAGAAGCAATCAATCAGATTCAAAACTCTTCACCATGGCCAAGACCAAAGAGCTCTCCAAGGATGTCAGGGACAAGATTTTAGACCTACACAAGGCTGGAATGGGCTACAAGACAATCGCCAAGCAGCTTGGTGAGAAGGTGACAACAGTTGGTGCGATTATTCGCAAATGGAAGAAACACAACAGAACTGTCAATCTCCCTCGGCCTGGGGCTCCATGCAAGATCTCACCTCGTGGAGTTGCAATGATCATGAGAACGGTGAGGAATCAGCCCAGAACTACACGGGAGGATCTTGTTAATGATCTCAAGGCAGCTGGGACCATAGTCACCAAGAAAACAGTTGGTAACACACTACGCCGTGAAGGATTGAAATCCTGCAGCACCCGCAAGGCCCCCCTGCTCAAGAAAGCACATATACATACCCGTCTGAAGTTTGCCAATGAACATCTGAATGATTCGGAGGACAACTGGGTGAAAGTGTTGTGGTCAGATGAGACCAAAATGGAGCTCTTTGGCATCAACTCAACTCGCTGTGTTTGGAGGAGGAGGGATGCTGCCTATGACCCCAAGAACACCATCCTCACCGTCAAACATGGAGGTGGAACATTATGCTTTGGAGGTGTTTTCTGCTAAGGGGACAGGACAACTTCACCGCAACAAAGGGACGATGGACGGGACCATGTACCATCAAATCTTGGGTGATAACCTCCTTACCTCAGCCAGGGCATTGAAAATGGGTCGTGGATGGGTATTCCAGCATGACAATGACCCAAAACACGCGGCCAAGGCAACAATGGAGTGGCTCAAGAAGAAGCACATTAAGGTCCTGGAGTGGCCTAGCCAGTCTCCAGACCTTAATCCCATAGAAAATCTGTGGAGGGAGCTGAAGGTTCGAGTTGCCAAACGTCATCCTCGAAACCTTAATGACTTGGAGAAGATCTGCAAAGAGGAGTGGGACAAAATCCCTCCTGAGATGTGTGCAAACCTGGTGGCCAACTACAAGAAACGTCTGACCTCTGTGATTGCCAACAAGGGTTTTGCCACCAAGTACTGAGTCATGTTTTGCAGAGGGGTCAAATACTTATTTCCCTCATTAAAATGCAAATCAATTTATAACATTTTTGACATGCGTTTTTCTGGATTTTGTTGTTGTTATTCTGTCTCTCACTGTTCAAATAAACCTACCATTAAAATTATAGACTAATCATTTATTTGTCAGTGGGCAAACGTATAAAATCAGCAGGGGATCAAATACTTTTTTCCCTCACTGCACCTACGCATATATCTAGACAATTATACCTGAAGATCGGTCTGCTTAAGCTTAGGTATAACTCATGAACCGTGTGACGGTTCATTCTGTAGAGTCTCGGCAGCGGGTTGGAGCCTGAACTCCCTGCCTGCCTCCTCGCCTGCCTGAAAATGTGTGGTCACGTGGAGCGCGTGAAAGTGGAGTTTCATGGACAGAGTCGAGCAACGTCGCGCACCTCCTATTAGCACGGTTGGCTACATACCGTGCGACACCTGCTGAGCCGAGTCACCAAGCCAAGGTGTTGACATTTATCTGGCTCATCTCCACAGGTGAATCACAGCTGTTGAACCTGTTTTTTTAATTCTAGTTTACCTGTTTTAAACTGAACTTTGCGCCGCTCCCGAATAATGTAGGGTAATGTTGAGCTAAGAATTGTGAATGTATCCTCCAAACAAGTGCCGTCCGTGAAGATTCACCAGATAATCGAACACCCCAGCGGGCAGAGCCGTCAGCTCATTGGCTTTGGAGCGGCGACTGTTTGAGATTCGCCAGATCCTGTCGCGACGATCGGGTCAGATGGTCAAACACCCGCTCAGTGGGGCGGGTCGAACCCGGCTGTTCGGTTTCACTCAGGCTCGCCGGAGACCGCCTGGCTTCTTCACAGGCCGTAGAGCCCCACGTGTGCGTTCCTGCCTCTGTACAGCGAGGGGCACACACGCGTGCGTTCCTACGCAATGTGTCCAGGCAAATGACCGCGCTCGCACGGGACGTCCCGTGTGGGATGAGTCGAGTGCGAATGCGGCATTGTCAGCCTCTTGCAAAACATGAAGTCATAACCATTTTCTCAATGTGCGATGCACGGTAGACTGATAGTTTCAGTAGAAGTACAACATTATATGTTTTTGTGATCATCTTCCTACCCGTCAACTGTTAATAACTGTTATTTATAATAACTTGTCATATTTTATCATCGTCGTCTTTTTGGGGACTGGCAGGAATGAGTAATGATAAAAGCTTTCTAAATCATCATCAGTGTCATCATTCATCATCAGCACGAGCATTTAGATCGTCAGCAGCAGCTGATTCCATGCTCAACAGTCATGCTTTGTGTCAGGGACGCTCTTAAGCTGGTTTCCTTGCAGAGCCAACATGGTGAGTTTGTCAATGTCAGTGGGCAGCTGTGTGAATTTGTTGCAGCATAAATCCAGAACATCTATATTCATGAGGCAGTTAAACAGTCCCTCAGGTAGAGCCGTCAACTGGTTGCTGTGGAGCTTAAGATCATTCAGATTCGTCAGTTTGTCAAACATCCCGGCGGGTATGGACGACAGTCGGTTCTGATACAAAAACAGCTGTTGCAGATTGATCAGTCTTGAACTTGAACAGTCGGTCAAACACCCCCTCGGGTAGAGCTGTCAGCTGGTTGGTATGAAGGCTGAGATAAGTCAGTTGCGTTAAACTGTCAAACACCCCAGCGGGGAGAGCTGTGAGTTCATCACTGAACAAGAATCTGATCTGCGGATCAGCAGCCGCCGCCTCTTGCTGTGGAGCAGCCTCTACAAGAGAGCGTCGCTCTTCACACTGCAGTAGAGTTCAACACGGGTCGCTAGGTCGCGTTAGCGGCGTCGTGTTCACCTCACATCTCGGCACCTCGCTCCATGCCGTGCCCGCTGTCTGTGCGGTGCTGTACAACGACCCTCACGGTGTTCAGAGCTCGCCTCGCATTCCCTCTGGAACATTTTTTTCTCGATCAGTGGAATTAATTCTGGAATTCGCCTGTCCATGGGAGCCTCATCGAGTACCGAGTCTGTCTTCAGGATGATGCTGCACCAATAGGACGTTTGCCTAATTTCTGTTTGATGAGAATGTTGTGCTGTTGGTGCTGCGTGTGTAGTCGCTCTTGTCGCGCTGTGCTGTTGTATAGTTTTGTTTTGACATTGCAATTTTTTTGCTTTGCGTTGTTGTGTGGTTGTTGTTGTGATTCTTATTATTGTTGTTGTTGCTGAACTACCACAAACCCGCATGGCACATGCGAGTTTCTGTTAACGATCAAAATCAGCTCTCATTCACACAATTCACTCATTATTCACTAATATGCAGTGACACTGCAGACCAACTTGTGGCTCAAGAGGGCACGATGACAACGATGATGATGACGATGGCTGTGGATGTCAATAACGCGGTAGCTTTACAAACTGAATGCTACTGATGACGAGTGTCATCTCTATCCCGTTGCCCAGCGACACAGCAGTGACCGTTCCTGGCAGTGTTGGATCCGTTTGTCAAACGCGCCCCTGGGAATCCTCTTCAGCTGGTTGTTGTACAGAGCCAGCTGCTGCAGATTCACCAGGCTAATCACATCACACGAAGCTCGAGCCTGGGGTGTTTGACAGTCTGACGGCACTGGAGGAGACACGAGACCCTGAGGCTCCTGCTTTTGCCACTGCGATAGTGAATCGTTGCGTATAATCACAAATACATCTTTCATATTTACACAAGCGATAACGACACAGTGATTTTATGACATCGTTTTGGGGAATTTTCGTGCCTATAAAAATTAAATGTCTGACAATTGAAATGAAGGTTATTTTACCTAACAGATGTTTATGATTTAAAAGCGATCACATCAAATAATAAGACAGTGTTTTCTTTGGAAAACAGATATTTGTGAACGTGAATGGAGTTTGCTTGAGTTAATGCATCTCTGTGAAAGCGAATCGAAGAGAATATAAGAGGTCTCTGTGAGAAGCATCAAAGTGAATGGATCACGTGGTAATTAGTAACGCGGTTTTGTATTAAATGAGCTCAAGTGGATTTATTTGACACTTCTTTAAATGAAAGGGAATTGAGGTCACCTAATCTCACAGGTATTTATGCAAGTAGATTACATAATTTTATCTAGCAGGTCTTGATGGAAGTAACTGTAATCACTTTAACTGTCAGGTTTCATGTGAAGTGAGTCAGAGTTGTTTGAGATCAGAAGTGTCTGTGATAGCAAATGGAGGTTTTGTCAACTGCCGTGCCGGCATGGAAGAGATTGCAAGTGGTCTGGTTAATAACTTAATGTAAAAGGATTTGTATCATTATCATATAACCGTGCGAGTGGTGAGAGGTCACTTTGAACGAACCAGTCACTATCATCATCCTAAGCCATGAGTAGCCGTTAGGGTGTTTAACAGTCTGACCCAGTTGTCTATTTTGGATCTTAATAGCAACCAGCTGCAGGCTCTTCCCGCTGGGTTGTTTGACCGCCTGGGGAATTTGCAGAAGTTGTCTCTGAGCAACAACCAGCTGAAGAGCGTTCTCAGAGGTGTTACTGCCGGTCGCTACAGAGTCGACGCTTCGACTCTACACTCAAAGTAAACTCGCATTCTCAGCCCACCCTTTGTATGAGTTAACAAATCACCGCCGAATCGATAAAGCTGTAATTTGAACAGCAAATGTTTCCATATTCCTGGATTCACCAACATCTATAAGAATACTAAAAAATGCGAGTAAAAGGCGAACGAAAGCGACTGAGAAATGCGACAGTAGCACTGCGAATTGCAAGCTTGGATTTAGATTGAGAGGCAGAGACAATAACGCAACGATCAGAGAAGAAACGCTTGTGAATGGCATTTAACGGTTTACAAAAGTAAGCTGGCTTGGCTAGGATATGGCACTAGAAGGGATGATGGTCGATAACAACAGCGGAGTAGCACCCAAAGGAGGGAACGTGCCCAGAAGGACGTTCACCTTTAGAAATGGAGTAATGACAGCAGCTAGGTAGATTACTACATCGCATGGTCGTGAATACGGCTCGCAGTGGATTGATCATGGCTGTGTATGATTACATAAACACATATTGATAAATATACATTTCATATTAAGTCAGTGATAGCCACTTGTAATGTATACTTCTATTCTCAAGAGAGACCTTAGAAATATATTAATTCGTTATTCTATAGATTTACTAATAAGTGAACTACAAGACGCAAATACATTCACAACTGGAAACAAACCTCAAAAGTGGTCAGTATTTACGGCATATATAAGTTCAAACGAAGCAGTCTTTAAAGTATTTGTGGGAAAACATTTTCACGGAGATCTTCAAGAACAGGCAACTCGTGTCAATGTTGGACCACACGCGACGCCGTTCGCGTGCAAGGGGAGGCCGTTGTGAGCCGCCTCTAAACCGTCGCCCGTCCCTCGCAGTGTTCGTGCGATCAGACAACTGTGTACTGCCAGGGCAAACGCCTCGCGTCTGTGCCTGCGGGAATCCCCACCGACAGACAGAACCTGTGGTTGTACGACAATCAAATCACGAAGCTCGAGCCCGGGGTGTTTGACAGACTGACGGCACTGGAGGAGACGCGAGACCCTGAGGCTCCTGCTAAAGCCGCTGTCAACTTGCACCGAACTTGACTCCTCTACCGAAGGGCTGGTCCATGGTCCAGCTTCCTCCATCTGATGCGAGTTGAGATCACAGTAAAGACATAATTTGGTGAAGCTGTGTTGGCAGTGGCGCAAAAGCAAAATTAACAAGAACACGTGTATTCGTCAATCACCCTTCAGAGATCAGGGGAAGTGAGCAGAGAGCAAGCGGAGTGTTGAAGGTCTCAGTCCAGGAACGAATGACTTCACACAAATAAACAATCTAATGAACCAAAATCAAATATAATGAAGTTACCTTTTCGATTTCAACTTGACGTGGCTTATTCCAGCTTGGAAATTTACATCTGTGTTTTGATTTACATGCGAGGAACCAACTTTGTAGGGCACGCGGGAATGTGAACCACCAAAATAGGCTGAAACGGTTAAATGGAATCCCTTTTTAGGGTCATACTCTGGCACAAGTGTAAGTTCCGATTAAATAATTTGTTATAGCCAGGTCGCTTCTAAAAAAGCTGCACGGCTCAGGGGCCTTACCTGGTAAAATTAAAGTAGTTTACTTTAAAAAAGTTAAGTTGAATAAAAAATTATATCTTGTAGGCAAATTGGAATGCTAAGTTGCATTATGAATTTGAGATTCATAAAATTACTCCAATATGCTCTCATAAACCACCTTATTTGCGTCGTTTTAATCTGCTTATACGTTTTGTTAAAACTTATAACAACTACGGATACAACTGCCGTTCAAATTACAGCTTCCACTTCTGGCAGTGATCCCCGAACTCATATGGAGGGTGCGAGGCGCATGAAGGGTCTGCTTTTTGTCAGTAACTTTGTCCTGGTTTATGGGTTCGTTCGGGTTCAGGGTTCTTGATCTCCTAGTCCGGGTTTATTGGTTCCTATTCCGGGATTGTGGTTCCTATTCCGAGTTTGTGGGTTTCTACTATGGATTCTGGAGTTAGACGGTTCGTAGTCTGGGTTTGTGAGTTGCTAGTGCAGGTTTGTGAATTCCTAGTCCGGGTTTCTGAGTTCATAGGCCGGGTTTGCGAGTTCCTAATCCGGGTAAATTGGTTACAAGTCCGGGTTTGTGAATCCTTAGTCCAGGTTTGTGGATATATATTCCGGGTTTGTGGGTTTCTAATCTGAGTTGTGGGTTTCTAGTCCGGATTTTTGATTTCCTAGTCCAGGTTCGTAGGTTCATATTCAATGTTTGTGATTACCTAGTGCGGGTTTGTGAGTTCCTAGTACGGATTTGTGAGTTTCTAGCCCGCGTTGTGGGTTCTTAGTCAGGCTTTGTGAGTTCCTAGTCCGGGTTTATTGGGTCCTAGTCGGGAATGTGGGTTTCTACTCCGGGTTTGTAGGCTCCTAGTCCGGATTCCGGAGTTTCTAGTGCAGGTTTGTTGGTTCCGAGTTCGTAGGTTCCTCGTCAGGGTTTGTGAGATCCTAGTTCAAGCTTGTTGGTTCCTTGTCCGGATTCCGGCATTTCTAGGTCAGAGTTTGTGGGTTCGCAATCTACATTCGGGAGTTCGTAGTCGGAGCGTGAGGATTCTTATTTCGGTTTTGTGGTTCATGAGTCTCTGCGTACAGGGTGTTTATTGTGCAGCGTGTATGGTGTTCATGGTACAGTGCATAGGGTGTTTTTGGTGGTGGGTGTTAATTCTGCAGCGTGTATGGTGTTCATGGTGCAGCATTTAGGGTGCTCATAATGCAGAATGTATGTTGCTCTTGGTTAAAAGTGTAGAGTGTTCTTTCTGCAGCGTATGGGATGTTCATGGTGCAGCATATAGGTGGTTCGTGGTGCACCGTGTAAGGTGTTCATGGTTAAGCGTGTAGAGTGTTCATCTGCAGCATGTAGGGTGTTCATGGTGCAGTGTGTAGAGTGTTCCATCTGGAGCGTGTATGGTATACATAGTGCAGCGTATAGGGTGTTCATGGTGCAGCGTGTAAGGTGGTCATGGTTAAGCATGTAGGGTGTGCATTGTGCAGGGTATTTGGTGTTCGTGGTGCAGCGAGTATTGTGTTCAGTGTGCAGCATGCACTGTGTTCATATCGCAGCAAGGTGGGTGTTCATAGCGCAATGTGGAGGGTCTTCATTGTGCAGGATGTTGATGCGTCAGCCTGTAGAGAATATATGTATGTATTTTGAATTTATTTCACACTGTACGTAGCTAGCCATGCAAATAATCGTAGGTGCTGCACAAGGACAACACACTAAACACAAAAGGAAATTTAAAAAAAAATGAGTGTTCAAAACAGATTTAAAAGTTCGTATCTGCGATGGCTTCCTAATATCGGAAGGAAGAACGTTCCAGACGGTCGCAGAAGCGCACTTGAAAGCGTGTAATCCAGTGACCGTCTTTGCTCGATAAATAGCCAAAAATCCACTGCGAGGAAGACCAGAGTTCGTGTGATGGTTTATGATCCTTTATGAGATCAGCAAGGTATTGTGGTTCAGTTGTGGCAAGCACTTTATGTGTAATGAGCGCGACCTAATAATGTATTTGCTCGGCAACCAGAAGACAATGTAGCTTGGTGAGGCATGGACGGTCGGATCGTGCAGTACCCATCACGACACGTGCCAAAACGTTGTACACGCTGCAGCTTTGTAATTATTTTTTGTCAGACGTCCCGTACAGTAGTGAGTTGTAATAATCGAGCCTTGTCGATACTTTGCTACACGCCACTGTGTTGGCTATGTCACGACTCAATAGTGATCGAATGTGTCACAGAGCCCTGATATAAAAAAATTGCAGGACCTGACTATATTTTGCACATGGTGATCAAACGACATATTCTGGTTAAGTATGGTTCCGAGGCTCTTTAGATGAGTAAAAAAAAAACTGGATCCTGGAGTCTGCGACCGCCACACCTCATCCTCCTACATTTTTTTTCTGCCTGACCCTGAGTGGCAACCAGCAGAACCTCAATTTTTTTCAAAATGAAGCAACATTTCGTATCGTGTAAACTAAACGTGCACCACGTGCGTGCATTCTTCGACAATACCGAGGTTCTCCATATTTCACTTTCAATTCACTGCAGTGTACAATTGTGTATCATCAGCATATTGATGGAACTCGATATTATTCAATGAGATGACATCGGCGATCGGAGAGACGTATGTTGAAATTAGGAAGGGTTCGAGGATGGATCCCTGTGGTATTTTAACTCGACACAGTTAGCTATGTACGGTGCGAAAGAAGTTCGACATACATACATACATAGGCAATGACTGTTCGTCACCTTTCTTGAGGAACTGCAATCGACCATGTAGGTATGACTCTATCCACTCAAGTGCCGTACCCGATACACCGAACCTTAACTGTAGCCACCCGATGACTATCTCATTGTCGATAGAGTTGGAAGGACGTGATACACCATTTCGGGTCTTGATTGATTGTGTTTACGTTTACGATGACTTTCAGACCGCAGTCCATTCGCTGCAAGTTTCCTGCTACCGCTCTCCATTACATATTTCTTTGCTTCCTCTTAGTACCGTTCACACGACGTTCAATGGTATGGTGTACAGCAGATTGTATAATAATAAATAGTATAATAGTGTAATGTTTAATATAATGTATAAGGTAATATATAGTATCGTAATTGTATAGTGAATATACAGCAGTGTGGTATACAGTAGGGTTTGTAGAATAATACATAGTGTAATATTACATTGTATAGTCTAAGGTAGTGTATAGTAACGCAGTGAATAATTCAATGTTGGGGTTTGTCTATGGCAGTGTATAGTACGGGTGTATAGTACGGGGTATAGTCGTGTGATGTAGAAAAGTTGAGTTGGAGGTATATTATATTTTTTGCGACATAGAAGTGTAATGTATAATGACTTATTGTTAGTAGCTCAGCTTATTGGAGAGTATATTGAGTACATTTATTATATTGATGTATTTTATACTTAGTTTTTTCACGTCGGTTTATTGTATGGTAGCAGGGTAGAAGCAGTTATTTAACGTCAATATGCAAAATTTCTCTGTTGATATGTAAACTCCTTTGTCAAGGCGCCCTGCTCCTCCCACTCAGCTTAAAATACGCTGCCAAGCTTGGCAGTGTTCATTAGGACGCTGTCTTTCCGACAGCTCTGTTATTCACCTGAAGACGGTTGCTTGTGTTGCGGCCGAAACGTCGTGAGAATTGTATTATGTTTATTTTTATAGATTATATTATTTCCCTTCTATACGTGCCTTTACCGAAAGATCCAAGAATATGAATAATGTTGAAGGTGGCTAAGAGATCGAGGCCAACCAATGCTGCAGTGCTCGGATCATCCATGATCTTGTAGAGGTCATCAGTGATCTTTAGTACCACCATTTCAATGATGTGGAACTACCGGGATGCCAACTGCAACAGCTTGAATCTGCCTGTAGCAGCGACGTGGGTTAGTCCCCACTTTGAGATTGGGCGATAGTTTGCGGGGTCACTATGGCTCAAGCCAACTTCAGGCGCGGTGTTACCTGCACAATATTGAACCGGTCTGGAAAACAGCCATTGCTAAATGAAAGATTTGCCAGGTGGACAATCAGCGGTGCAAGCACGTCCAAACATGATTTGAGAATCGACGTGTGGATGTAGTTGAGTAGTGATGTTTTATTTGGCATCAATGTGATGAACATCGACACCTCTGTCACCGACGTTGGTGCCAGGGTCTCGAGTTTTGCATCGGTTCCAGGTTGATCAAAACGCAGATGTAAGATCAGAAGAATGCATTGCGTTCAGGTTAGAAACTGCCGTCTTGATCGTCACTATTTTATTGGTGAAGAACATCGCAAGTCCTGTGCATAGATCTGGTTACCTCGTTGATGGGTGGTTGGATACCACCAGATGCGTCATAGAGCACGAGGTCGCGAGCCGACTCATGAACGTGCAGAGCAGAGAACGATCTGCGAGACTCAATCATGATTGAGTTGGCAGATCTGCAGCTGGGTCTCCAAGCGAGTTGTCTCAAAACCAGTCTTATTCTAAAGACGCTCCAGCCACCTACTCGTCTGCTTCGCAGCGATCGCCTCCGGTGACATACATATACTGCGCGCTTTCCCTGTTTTCTGTGTGCTTGTTCGGATCGGTCCGAGTTTATCAACAAAAACAGTGATGTAATTGTCTAATTGAGCTGCAAATGAATCGAGTGTCGATGCAGGATATAGACACGCAAATGATGACCAGATCTTCTGATGGAAACCATCGTGGTCCAGTAAGAGGCTGATAGCTGGGTGGTGAACATGCAGTAATTCACTCCACCAACCATTAGATTAATTGTCACGATTCAATAAAATAGTTTACTAACATTTTGGCCGTGTTTCCATCTCCCTTGCATTGTGGTGCTTTGTTATGTTTCATTTGCAACGAATTCTTTGCTGAGGAAAAGGATACTAATAACGATATAATTGGTTTAAGAAAACGAAAACAAATACCTTCACAAACAGCATACTACATCTACGATCGCCGATCGCTTAAGGTTGGCTACGTCACACAAGACCACGTGTGTGATCTTTACAACTCTGTGTAAATGCCAAAAATTCCAACAGCCACAGTAAAAACAACGCGGCTAAGAACCTCAGAGTAACAGGATTTGAAACTGAAATCGTGACTAAAACTGCCACATAAGGAGGGAAGATTACTCATTTGAATCCTTCCCACCACCATCCTCGTAACTTGAACAACTTTGGGTACGATACCACACTCTGTCCGCCAGAGGGCACACCATTCGTTGCGTTGAGCCTCGGGTAAAGTTCAGTGACATGCGGCTGTGTAGATTGGGGGCTCCCTTGGGCTGCTTTGTCCCTCAACATAAAACACATTGTTAGTGATACTGCAACTGACGGTGATGTAAAAGCACAACCAACAGCAAACAAAAATCAACACGTTCCTCAACAACATTGTGGGCCTTTAAAGGAATATAAAATAACGGGCAATGCTTTGGATCACGGCCCTTCATAGCACATTATTATATATAGTTTTAAATAAGTACTTTGAATACACATCGCCTCAATATAGTGTTGCATCCTAACCTACTCCTTGTTTTGTTTTGCTTAATTACATTTTAAGGTTAAACCCGCTCTTATAGATTTAATATCTAAGGGAGAGAGCCCGGCTTGCCAGCTCTGAAAGCCCCCTACGTTAATCCGTCCATGAGTTCCAAGGATGGTGATATCACTGCCACCCAGTGGCAGCAATTGCACATTCATTTATAATTACATTCTTACAGTCTGTACTCCTATAACGCGTGTTTACATGACGCGAATTGGATACAATGCGATTGAGTAAACATAACTACGTCGTGTGAGTAGGCTGCCTCGGTATAGCATCACAAAAGACGGGATGCTGCTGGATGTGTGTATTTGCTACCCACGCGCCTCAGTCTTTGTTCAGCTTTGTTCACCCTGCATGCGCATCTCACGTGTTATTGCGGCCTGGGCTTGTACACTATATTATACATTATTTATTACAACGCGATTTTCCCATAATGTGGTGTTCTGAAGAAATGCAACTACCGCGTTATAGGAGAACAAACTGTATTTTCACGCGTGTTTACCCTTGGATATCCTCAGAGACAGCCATCGGGCCGCGTTCCCATATATATAAAGCACTTACAAGCATGATCTGCTCGTTATCTATCTGAGCCACAAACTTTTGCCGCCAAACCCACGGAACCGTCGTCATACCTCAAACCTTGTCCCAATGCACGCACCAACATGCAAACTCAATGTGAACTCGAAATGCCTATGGGTTTTTTTTGTTGCAACATTTCAGGAAGACGAAGGTACGTTGCAAACCGACTGGCTGTCTTCAAAGATTTGTTCATGAAACCACCCATATATACAGACACAATTTCAATGGAGAAGATGGGTAAAAACTGAGCAATCATTGGAAGGACGTTATCAACCAATTTAAGTCATAACTGGCTGTGAAGTTCCCATCCTACCACCTTCCGATGTTAGTTGTTGTTTTCGGCTCTCCGATTTTACATTAACAGGTTTAGATTTCTCACACTTACATAGCCACCTTCGCGCGCCGACCTAGAGGTTGTGGCTCTGCTATCTACCATGAACATGCTAATCTCTCATTAACATAGCCACCTCATTTCGCACACCATGGAGGCCGCTCACCAATCTTACATGAACATACACATTTTTACCTGGCAGCCCTTCAATTGGCGGAAAACCCACCACCGTCGAAGTCGCCATCCACCACTTACATTAACATTAGCTGCCCCACCCAAGCTGCTGACATTTGGGCTACGCCCATTTCAAACCTTTATAAACAGTTTACCTTGAGAAGCTAATCCCCTTTTCCTGATGATGACTGCTTGTGTTGCAATCGAAACGTCGTAGTTTTTTGTTATTTTCTTTGAACCTATCTACATGACTTACCGAAATACCCAAAGAATATAAATAAAGTATAGAAGTACAAATTGCACAAGTGCATAGATTCCTGCCGATTTGTCAACACCAAATAAGGCGCCGTCGTGGCGGGATGTTAACTCCCTTGCCTGGTATGCAGGAGTATGCGGGTTCGATCCCGATGCTGACACCTATATATTTGGAGTTTGCATGTTCTACCTGGGATTGCGTGAAATTTTCTCTGGTTCCTCCGGCTTTTTCCCTCCACAATTTGAATCAACACGCCTTTAAAGAATTTGCCTGCGTTAAATGTCCATGTGATAGATCAGTAGGACTTATCTGGTAAAAGTGTATAAATGCAAGCTTGGGGCAAGCCAAAAACACAACAGAAGTTCCAAGAATTCACTAAGACAACAACGCACAGTTCCTTCAATTAATTTGCACATTAAAATGGAAATATCGATACACAGGGTAAAGTTAAACTTTACAAATAATTTTGGCCGTATTCTCCACGCTGTCCACTACATGTCTGGAGAGATTGAGGCAATAATCACTGTATATCCGTTTAATGTTTCCGTGACTCGACTGCATGACGAACGTCTGAGCCTAATTTGTCAGCGCCATTTTTGAAAGTATATATCTGTGTTTTTGATTCCTCCTGTAATTGTGTTTAATGTTGCTCTGCAATTTATATTTGCTTCATCGTATTACTCTACTTTATGTTATTCTACGGTCTTTGTCATATTGGTAATCCAGGTTACTCCAGCACGTTTGGAATGCTGGACTTATACACACATATAAAACAAAGAGTAACATACCACTGCTCTTAAAGGAGCACGATTTTAATTAGTGCTGTCTTTTACGACACATGCTTCAGAAACGTGGTTATTCAAAAAGTATATATAAAGACCAAAAAACGGGATTGTACGCAAAGCAGCGTGGAGAGATGCATACTTTTTAATTACACTGAGATAAACAGAGAGGAGACAAACATTAAAACAGTAAGGGGGACTAAGGCAGGCCTTGTCGCTAGAAGGGATGATGTGCGATGGTCAAGAATAACGCATATGTTATAAGGTCGCACTCATTTAGAACACCAAAGTTCTGGCCACAAATGAACCAAAATACCTCGCTGATCTCAAGGAGCATAATTCATCATCACGCAAAACCTCCCGTCATCCTCATAGCAGCGGCTTTTGGCTAACCATCGAACGAAGGCGGTCACCGCATAGCGCGCTTTCAGATGCACTCCTGTGGCCGTCTGGGGCGATCTTTATCCCAACATTAAGAATCCACTGAAGCTCAGCAATTTTAAATCATAAAGATTGAAAAACGAATGACTTTATAACTGCTTTTTGTGTCTAGTTGGTTGTCCTTCCCCCGCACCTCCGATTAGCACGGTTGGCTCCGTATAGTGAGAAAGAAGTTCAACGTAGATACAAACACAATAACGCAGTGGCAGCCAGGGAAATTAACACGTCCGAGATGATATTCACTAGGGAGATTGAACGATCAAATCAGTTCGTGTGTAGGTGCTGGGTGGATTAATACATCGCAGGATGGTGAGAAGTAGCGGTGGCTTGGGGAGGCCTTCATCCAGCAGTGGACAGACCCTGGATGATTATGTTTCTGTACGAGTCCCTTAGCTCCTGCACGTGGTGGCCTTGATGCGGTCGCTCGTTCCGTCCTTGAGCTGAAGGGGAACTTCCCGGATTTTGCAAAATCAGCGTGCGTGTGTCCGAACGTGTGTGTGAGTTGTGGTGTGGAGCGGTGATGCAGCGCAGCGGTTAGCGTGCTGTGCATAGAATCCCGGTAACCGAGTTCGATTCCCGCTCACTACCAAATCATTGACGATTGTCTGAACCGATCCTGGGCATCCTCTGGGTTGACTCAGCCTCAAATGAATACCTGGTGTGGTGTGTTAACATCGCCACTGGGGAGACAAAGGCGGCCGGGCGGTGATGCTGACCCACCCCATCGTGTCCTCTCCTGGCCTTCATAGATGCTCGCAAATAGCACTTGCCCCAAAACGTACGTTAAGGCTACGTGGGGGATCTTTGTCTTTGTTTTGTTGGGTGATGAGGTGGTAGTGGGCGAGGAGCAGTGACGCAGTGGTTGGCGCACTGCGCTCCCAACTTGGAAACCTAATTTATATCTGTACCGGTTCTGGGTGTCTGATAGGTCGACTCGTCCTAAAAATGAGTTCCTCCTGCGGCTTGTTAAACATCAGCAATGGTGAAGTAAAAAGCGGTGTCCTCTAACAGTGGCAGCAATTGCCCCACGTGTGTTAAAGCCTTCTTGGGGGATCTTTATATTCGTATGTGTATGAGTGTATGCGACTATACGTGCATGGATGTGGACACTCAGGTGCCTGTGTAAGTGGTTGCGCATTGCACTACGAACCAGGCTTCCCAAACAACATCAGTGGCTTCACTAGGTCGACTCAACCTGAAATGAATACCTGGTGTGGAGTGCGTTAAACATTAGCAATGGGGAGACAGAGGCGGCCGGAGATAGTTCTGACCACAGCACCCACTCGTGCTTTGCTCTATGTTTGTGGCGAGTATCCACTGACAGCGCTTGCCCCACCAAGTTGTTAAAGGCTATAGGGGGGATCTTTATCTCTTGGCTGTATGTGCTTCAGTTCACAGTGATACATACACTATCGCTCGTTACCCGCGGCACCTGGTTCCAATGGTGTAAATGCTTACCCCGAGCTCTCATACTCTGATCGTGCATTGTCCATGAGTTGTGTGCCTTTTCGCGTCATCTGGTCCAACACCATGTGAGACTAGGCTCTAAAGAAAGCTGTCTCGGGTGTGGACCAATCAATTTCAAGGACAGTGCATACATTATCAGAGTTATGTTTTTTGTTTGCATTCCGACTGCAGGTATTGTGGTCAATGCAAACATGACTCCTTGTAAAAAAGGTGTCAGTTTTGTTGCCAGATAAAAGGGTAAAAAAACAATTATAACAAATAATACCCTTATGGCTTGAACAGACTTTTTAGGGAAAGTACTGCATGCAGTCATGAAGGCCGGCATACCTTGTCACGTTGTGCCGTCAGGTCGAGTACGACCTCTGGTGACATCCACGACTAGACTCCGCCATCCGCACACGTCTCTCGCTGCCTCTCGAAGCTGGGTTAGTATCAGGCCAGTGGTGTTCTTGATGTCGTCCATCCACCTCCTCCGAGGTCGACCTCCGACCCTTCTACCTTCTCCATTAATCGAGAAAAAACGATTCCTCTAGTCCAAAGGTCATCATAACGTGTCCAATATTTTCCGAAGGCCTGCATGGTGCACCTATGAAAAGGGGTTGTGTGGCTAACACCATGGCCGGCCGCAGTTGTATCCCCAGCCGTGATATTTACATACCAAATCAGGTACTCATTTAAGTCTAAATAGACCCGGGGAAGGTACAGGACCGGCTCAGATCCAAAGCTTGAAAAATAAATATAACAGTGTCCTGTTCCGCCTGGAATTTCCAGATGAAATTTAACAGCCTCACGAAATGTATGGGTTGAGATCAACCTAAATTTTCGTGTTTTTTTTTCAAAGTTTCATTGGAGAATAATAGTTCATGTATATGGGGGCCTTGGTTTAAGAAGGAGCCTTTTAAATAAATAAAGTGTTCATTATTTGATTAAAGTCCCCACTGATGTTAGCCGTGAGCGGATATCAAACTCAGATCAACGGGTTCGTAACGAAGTGCACCGAGCAACGACCCCGTCCACAAAAGACAAAGACTGTTGGGGCCATTGCTGTTCGCGAGCGACTATGAAGGCCGATACGGTACACAAAGGGGGTGGGTGGCCAGCACATCGCTCGGACGCATTAGCTACTGATTTGAGGCTGAATCGGTCTAGAGGAGGGCCAGGACCGGTTCAGAAACGCAGCACTATTGTTGGCCGCGAGCGGGAATCTAACTTAGGGCGCCGGGTTCGTTGCACACTCACAGTAACATGCCGATATGTTTAAGGATGGACGTTCTCAATGAGTGTGTACCACGACCACTACCTACTATGGCTCAGAAACACGGCCACGTATGATGAGATCAGCTCGTGTGCAGGAGGCCATGGGTGGATTGTCGTTGCATCGCAGGATTTCGAAGAGTGGCGGCGGCGGCTTTCAGCCAGCAGTGGATTGACCGTGCCTCATGATTATGCACACGCACACGGAGAACGCTGACTTTTGCGAAACCTGGCAAGTTCCCGTTTGACGCGCGCGGGAGAGCTCAGGGCCACCATCCCCCCTTTTGCATGGCGATCGCTGTGCTCAGCGCAATGCGGTGACTGTTGTGGTCGCGATTTTTCCGCTTATAGCTGGCGTTTAGGTCAGGTGGCGTTCGCGCGCCTCGCTCAGCGTAGTTTGCCAAATGCTTAGGGCGTTGCGCGTGATGCCGCGCCCGTCCGTGTCGAGAAATGAATAGAAATGAGTGTTGCGTGTGACCTCGAGTACTTTATTTGGCAGGAACATAACTGACCCTGCATGCAAAAAATGTGACGGGTGTAATTTTATTGGGGATGGTGCGGTTGGCCCAGTGGTTAGCAAGCTGCGCTCTGAAACCCGGGTCCCCTGAGTTAAATTCCTGGCAACGGTTAATGGACATCAGAGGCGAATGATATCTTAACCGTGCTGATACATGCGTGGTAGGGTTTATCTCTTGCGTTCAAAGACTTTCGAGGTAGCAGTCGCAAGGACCAAGTGCATGTTCCACTTGTACTCACTGTCTGACTGGAACCTGCCTGTCCCTCCGATACTACGTATCTCCTTAGCTTTAAGTTTCATTACATGAATCGAGACATTAAAGAACACCTCATCTGTGCGGTTCATAGACGTGTAGTGTTTTGTAAAATCACTCAGACTTACACGTTGTAACAAGTTACCTGCTTATACTTTATTAACCTATTTCTGCACCAGTTTTAGGCGCTCCTATCGCTATCTGTATGGTCACTTCTGTTAACCAATTCTTACTCTTATTTACGTTACACCTTACTAACTCGCACACAGCGGCTCTCACACAGAGGCTTGCACTATGCAGCTCTCACACAGCTTCCCCTACTCCACCGCTGCCCTCGCCTACGTTCCCTCAGACCCACTCACTCGTCCATCCCGGGTGGGGGGATCAACCATCACCCACCCGGCTACTCGTGAGGTTTGAGGTCCGTTCCCGGCTTGATAGGCAGTGGCGAGACGTCTTTTTTCTCTGGTCTCCAGCAACATGAACTCTCGCTCTGCTCTCACGCGCGACCTTATATCCCCCTCACAATTGTCCAGCTACTCCCTTGTGTCTCTTTAGGGCCACACAGGCTGGCGCCTGTCAGGCTATCAATCACCCCTTATCGCACGTCTCCCTGGCAACACCTCCGGTGTCAGCGTGCAACCCCGGGCCGACCTGGTCTGCACCAGCTTCTCTCCCAAATTAGGTGGCCGTTTGCCCGTGCAACCTAATCTTGCACACGTACACGTGTTTGTCCTCGGTTACCCTCGACCAACAGTATTTCACCACGCTACAGACGTATAGTTCTGCCATTGCTGTGCTTAGTTCGTTCCCATATATTCGGCAGCGGAACAATAGCTGATCTTGTTTATTCAACTGGCTAGTTAACCGTGTCCCAAACTCCTTTGCACAGCTCCCGGATCCTTTCCACCATAGTTTCATCCACTTCAGTGTCAGTGCTGCGAGGTATTTCCCTCTGTCCCAACTACTTTATTTGATTATAACAAAAATACTTGCATATCTCTCTGCTTCACCTCGTAATATTTATGGGGTCTCGTCTGCTCTATACAGGATGAACCTTTTAATATTAATTCACAACCAATGGTTATTTAGTTGGGTCTCCAATGTCCACGTTTCGTACAAAACTAAAGCGATGTCGTATAGGCTGAGTGGGATATTTGAACATATTTTACCACACTTGTCATTGTGAGTTGATGAAAACGGCCCATCGTAGACTTGGGAGCATAGTAGAGTACAGTAAATGGTTTTGCTATTTTGCTGCACTACCCTCTGCTGCCCGCAACGTTATATTATGACACTATATATGGATTGTATGCATGTAATTACGCATGTATGTATGTATGTACAGTTATACCCCGATGTACGTCCCCCACCTTTTACGTCGTTTCGCAAATATGTCGTCACTTAATGAATACACTTCTTGATTTGCGTTGCCTCAACCCACATTTACAATGCTGACAGCATCGCCATCCATCCTTTCTCATTATCCGTCGCCTCGGCGTCCACGTACCCTGTACAGCAGTGTTCTTCATTGCAAGGCCCGCGAGCCACTGGCAGCTTCTGTTGGCCTTTAGGGCGGACCTCGACAATATACAAATGTGAAAACACCCATTGCAGGCGGTGTGGCGGCCCTCGCACTGGTATCTTATCATTAAAAGTGGTCGCCCTCTGAAAATTAGTAAATAACATTGCTATATGGTGTTTTAAAATATCTACCCTAGACACCAGGAAAGCTCTCCAAGGACCCTCAATAATGGTTTGCCTCAAAAGCCTCAGTGTTGGCACCATTGTCATTTAATATCTCAACAAGCAACCTGTTACAAACAATATCACAGAAGATTGCATACGCCGATAATGTGATCTTTGCCAAACGAACACGAGATTGAGATGGCATGAGCCGCGCACCAATCACAGACAAGACCATAACGGAGGGCGACTTTGGCACGGTGGCACCTCTGTCTGAACCATTAAAATTGCTGCGGTTACCACTCTGCTTGCCATTTTCGATGATCGGCCAGCGAATGCTGAACATCAACGCTTCTTTCCATGGCGAAAAAGTCCAGGAGGTGGACAACCAACCCAAAATATATCGGTGTAAAGCTTGACTTGCCGAGGACACCCGAGAGGCAGGCCTGCGTGGTAAACGAAAGCACAAACAGAAACTTGCGGGGCACGAGCTGGAGAGCGACCGCGTGAACTCTGCATGCCGCCACGTTGGCCTGTATGGTTTTTCACCCATAATGTGTTCCTGTCTAGGCGAGGAACAGTCGCACAAAGCACTTGGACCCCTTCCTAAATGTAGCAATGCACACTATCACTGGCACACTCACCTCATCTTCCCTGGCTGCCGAGGCTATCAAATATTCCACCCACCCCACTATCAGTACCCGCAAGCTCGACTGTTGATATCTGCATGGATATTACCATGGTAAAGGCACCACATAACCCACCTATCCACGAAGATCTCCAACATATATAGCAAGCTCGTTCTGGAACTGACTGATGCACCCCCATATGAACGCAGGAGTCGACGCTACACCATTGGAGACAATTCTGATCTATTACGGTGACGTGCTGAACAAACATCTAGCATTAAATTTCACCACTGCACCACTTGGTGATGACCTTGCCTGAAACAATGGAGCACGTGACCTCAAAACAATGGAGCACGTGGCTCAATTGATTGCCACATGACCTATCACGGTCATAGCCTTCACGAGTGGAACATCAAAAGAGACCCGGATTGTGACCTTGAAGACCCCTGACCAAACAATTTAGTGCATTGTAAATCACTGCAAACTATGGGAACCCCATTGGAACCTCATTTGCCAGTACAACATATGATAATTGTTTTTTTACCCTTTTATCTGGCAACAAAACTGACACCCTTTTTTTACAAGGAGTCATGTTTGCATAGACCACAATACCTGCAGTCATAATGCAAACAAAAAACATAACTCTGATAATGTATGCACTGTCCTTGAAGTTGAGGTTCCAATGGTGTAAATGCTTTACCCCGAGCTCTTATACTCTGATGGTGCGTTGTCTTTGAGTTGTGCGCCTTTTGGCGTCATCTGGTCCAACACCATGTGAGACTAGGCTCTAAAGAAAGCTGTCTCGGGTGTGGACCAATCAACTTCAAGGACAGTGCATACATTATCAGAGTTATGTTTTTGGTTTGCATTATGACTGCAGGTATTGTGGTCTATGCAAACATGACTCCTTGTAAAAAAGGGTGTCAGTTTTGTTGCCAGATAAAAGGGTAAAAAAACAATTATGGGAAGTCAACATAGGCACAGCAGCAGCAATTCATTGATCGTCACCTGAAACCGTCGCATGGCTTTACAGCCTGGACATGTATCTTTCAGTGGCATATCCAATATGCGATATGCAATAAGAATATGCCAGCTCTGTATTATAGCTATCAGTATGAGATCACTTCATGACAAGGCCATATTTCCCCATTCCAAGTGTATTTTATTTAACCAGATGAGAACTCAAGAGATAAAACATGCAACATTGGCTTGTTATATCTGTGATATTATATATTAAAAAATATGTATGGTTTATGTATATGTTATTCACATATGATATCTCTGTGTTTAAGATGTGCATGTTAAGTCTCTATGATAGCACTACTTCTTTTGTATGCTATATTTTTGGAATTTCAACACATTACAAATTGATGTCGAAGTTTGATATTCAATCTAAGTGGCAGTTGAATATCCATTCAACTGCCGCTTAGATTTGTTTCAGATCGTCGTTGAATTATTTGATTGTTGCACGGTTTGAAATGTTGTACCACCACAGTCACAAACTGGACTCTCGCTAATTTTCCATTTGTGATAGTGTCCACATCTTCCATCGAGTGTCCGGATCCGAATCAAGGAGGACCAGATCTTTCTCGGAAGGTCAGATCCGGGTTGGAGAATTATGGGGTCGCTGATAATGGATTTCTGCAGCAGGTTGGTGTTTTCCCAGGCTTCCCTCCATCGTGCTTTGGTGGTCAAGTCAACGTCATGGAGGTTCTTTGCATATTGACAGAAAGGTTTTTAGGGATTTGAGTCTGTGCAGCAGTATCATGGAGATGTCCTTGTTTATTGGGATGTTAGGATTTCTGATAGTCGTGCGATACTCCCTCACACACGCGGCATCGCGGCAGAGCTACCGAGGAGCAATGTTTGTGAAGACCAGAAGCCACTGCAGCAGGGTGCTCTTTGGCGTCCCTGAGATGATCCTCATGGGTACATTTAGCTGTGTGTCCACCAGCTTCAAGTGCATGCTTTTGTTCCAGGCTGAAACACAATATGCTGCCATAGAGAACTACTGCTGTAGTGGCCGTCCGGAGCATCATTGCGTTCCTCCCCCCATGTTGTTCCGGTGACTATATGAAGTAGATTAACTCGTGATTTAGTTTTTATAGCAGTATTCTGCAGATGTTCGAGGAAGGTGAGCCTCCTGTCCAGAGTTACACTGACATATTTTGGTGACTTCTCGTGCTGGACCTCTTCGCCACAGAAAGTGACGGCCAGTTTCTGGTCAGCATTTGCATTTTTCAGGTGGAATGATGTAACCGCAGTTTTACTTGGGTTTGGGCAGAGCCTCCGGTACTTGAAGAACATTTCGAGTTTCTTGAGGTCTTCGAACAAAGGTCGCCTTGTACCTCAGTTTGGGTCCTTCGTTTGATGGTAAGTGCCAGATCATCGGTGTCGCCAAATTTCTGGCTGATGGTAACAGAGAGGTCACATATATATATATATATGTTAAAAAGTGTTGGAGCAAGCTCTGATCCTTGTGGGAGCCGGTTATTGAGTAAGCGGACTCTGCAGATAGTGTTTCCCAGGTGGACCCGGTATTGCTGGTTGGACACTAGTGATAATAGGCGTCGGAGGGTCTGCTGGCATCTGATGACCATCAAAACCGTTAGCATGAGGCCCTCCCGCCATACTGTGTCATAGACCGCTGATAAGTCGACGAAAGCAGCTGTTGTGATGTTATTGCGCTGGTAGCCAGCTTCAATGTGCGAGGTGCGTGCCAGCACTTGCTTGCATGTGCTGCGGCCAGGGTGGAAACCAGCCTGTTTAGTTAGCATTGCCTCCTCGAAGATTGGTGACGTACTGGTCAGTAGCATCCTCTCGATGAGTTTGTACACCGTGCTAAGCAGGTATATGGGGCAGAAGTTATTTGGTTTTGTGGTTGATTTCTTGGGCCTCGGATTCGCAATGACCCTCGTTTGTCACAATTTATTCAGAATTTTGCCTGAGGCCATTGTGTCCGAAAGCAATCTGACCCACCAGCGACATCCATTTTGGCTAAGGTGTTTCAAGAACTTTGGATAAATCCCGTATAAACCTTATGATATCTATGTATGTTAGCACTGTATAATACCTAAATATCTTAGCTTTGTATGAAAGCTCCATATGATAACGTATGATCGCTCTGTATGATATTTCTATATGAATCTCTATGTTAGCTACACATCATAGCTTGCTATGCTCACTCTATATTATAGCTCTGTCGATTAGCTATTTATTAAGCTCTAAATGAAAGCTCTTTAGTTTATTCTTTTTATTTAGTTTATGTAATTTGAACTTCGTTGGCACTATACACAGTCAACCGTGATAATCTTTGTTAGCTCTGGATAATAGCTCTGTGCCGTAGCTTTGTGTGATAGCTATGTGTGCATATACTGTATATGTTAGATATATTTGATAGCTTTATATGATATTCCCATGTGATAGCTCTAAATTTCAGCTCTGTGTAATCGCTGTGTAAGTTATCTCTGTATCATACATAGCGTTTTAGGATAACTCTGTACATTACCTATGCATGGTGGCTCAGTATGAATCTCTATATAATATATTTGTGTGCTTTCTTTGCAAGATCTCTTAATCTTAACTCTGTATGAAACCGTTTATGTTAGCTCTGTATGATAGCTCAATAGAGTGCCCGTGTTTGATAACCTCTGTATGAAACACAATGTAATAGCAATGTATAATTGCTATTAGTTATCTCTAAGATATATCTTTAAGATTATCACATATTGTTTCTGTGTAAGTTAGCTCCATATGGTAGCTCTGTCTATTATCTATGTCGGTTATATCTGAATGATAGCTCTTAATGTTAGATGCTTGAAAGCTCAGTATGATTGCTCGGTATGTTACCGACGTACACGATGTGTATAATTCCACTGGGCTATTTGAATCGCTTGGTGTTAGACGCCGTTGTGAAATATGTTTGTTGTATCAATGGGTTCTCACCTTGATACATTATAGTAAGTCGTACTCTTATAATAATAAGTATGATGATAAATTAAATCGTTATCGCTAAATGGACATACAAGCCAATAAAATGTTGTAATAAGAACTTGTGATTATGAGGATATTGAGCCCCATTGCGTCACATTGTTTGAAGGGGGCATAGGTGAGGAGGTGGGGGGGTGCAAAGACGCAATGTTAAACAAACTTTCAACGTGTATGTATGTTGAACTTCTATCGCACCGTACATAGCCAACCGTGCTCATCGAAGGTGCGCTGAACGAAATGAGTAACCATTTGCTTTTGTCTATCATGCATCGTTTTGCCCGTTGCTCTCACCCCCTGTGTATAGATGAGTAGAGGCTCCGAGTCCAACGACTCATTGGACTTGCATTGTGTCCAGCCGTTATCCATCTTCCACCATTGCAGAGAGTTTATATATGAAATTAAACGTATTTATTAAAAGAAGGGGAGAAATTTGAACCTCCCTCGCCCCCCCATCCCTAACGTGTTGACGGAGCTAAAACCTTCTTCTTGGGATGGCCGATTTAGCAAGACTTTATGTTGCGGTTCTTCTAGCAGCAGCTCCGAGATGCATTGGCACACATTCATACCTTAACCCGAGTGGGACTTGAAATGCCCAAACAATCGTGCCACGAGGCTAAAAGTTGCTATAAATTAAATTTTATTTACGATTAATCACCACCATCACCCTCATAATCATATCTAATCCACTGCTGGATGAAGGCCTCCCCAAGCCGTCGCTAGATTTATCAAGATTTTTGCGATGTTAACGTGTGCTCAATAATTATAATGTTGCAGTAATTGTGCGTATCTTTTCATTTTCCATCTTCTGCTAGAATTTGACAATGTCCCACTATGACTTCAAAGTACGAACAAATGCTTCCAACATTTGTATTACACTCTTAACAATATGTGCCACGGTTCATTAAAAAGGGAATTTTCACTGTCGCCCAAAGTGTGTGGATGTGCATGTGTTGTAATAACCGACACAAAACAACTACGTTGGATATATCTTTTTTTACATAACAGCAACTCAGAAGCTGACCTCGACCGCTGCGGTAGCCAACTCAGCGCTAACGAGTGGCTAATAAATTAAATAACATGCAAATTACACAAATTAAACAATTAATTGGCTCCAGTTCCTTTTCTGACGTCGGCAGTTCCTCATTGAGATTCGTTTAAAAAGGGGCGCCTGAGTCCAGAGAGGCACAGCGACTCGGCTCTGCAGCTCTCAACAGCTCCAGCTTCAGCCACCACTGTCTCATCTCTCGCTCTCTCTCCCCAACACTCTCACGCTCTCCGCTACTCGGGTGAGCCTGCAACACTTCTGCTCGGAGCCTCTCCGTGCTATTTCGAAAGATGTTGCTTACTTGTTAAATGCCCGTTTGAATCTTGTTTCGTGAGAAATGTTCGCATTGTGTGTGGCGGTGCGCTTGTCAAATTGTCTTTGTCGTCGTTGCTGCTGAATTTTGATGGCGATGGATCCACGCAGGGTTGGCAGCGCGTGCCGGCGTCCTCACACTCGATGGCTCTGCACCGAGTGTTAATTATGCTCAGTCGATCGAATGCGAAGACAAAACGTCGCTCTTTTGATGAACGTTTGGGTCGAGGATGCAATGCACTTGCAATGTGCGCCTACTCGATCAGAATAACTGGGCGTCTGTATGTTTTTTTTAAGTTAAACAATTAATTCGCCTCATTTAATTTCTGGACTAACCAGGGCACGAACCCGTTCGCTTCTGCCTTCGTCTCAAATTCAACAGCAGCAATGAAAATGCAGCCTTCCACGCGTCGCACTTCTCGGCGTATAACTTCGAGCGGCCAATCGGCTTTTTGGCAAATTTTGGCTCGCGCATGAATCCCGTCGGTGCGAGACGCGTTTGCGATGGTACTTAACGCGCCCTGTCCGTTTTTGTCTCTCGCCCATCAGCCTGCAGGAGCCAATCATCATGTGGATCAAGTGTATCGCCACGCTGGTCGCCTTTGGCGCCCTGGTGCAAAGTGCAGTAGCATGTCCCTCGGGGTGTTCGTGCATAGATGCTCCTCAGTATGGTGGGGCTAATATACAAACAATGCAGGGTTCTTAACCAATATTTAAGTTGCTATCAGGATATATGTAGTTAAATATATTAACATATATTTGATATAGTGTTAGAGATTAAGTGAATATGATACATAAAATTTTCCAAAACATATTTAGATTTTGTTTTTTAAAACAAATAAGCCATTTGTAAAAAAAAAAAACCTATGTTAAATAATTCGAATCTGGAAAATTCATTCCAATTCTGGAAAATGATCAAATAATTGCCAAAAAAATTGCATGCGTGAAATCATAATAATCGGAATTTTGAAAATAAGTCCAATCTAAAAAACTTGGGCCAATGAAATTACGATAAATGTATATATAGTCTGTCCACAGGTAGGTGCTGCATAAATCAGTGTGCACACTTGATATCGATGAAGGCGTCTCAGATGGAATTACATAAAATACAATTCACACGAAATCCCAAACCGTAGAATATATAAAACACTTAGTTTATCAATAAAGAAAACAAACAATCAATTAACGTGTATTCGTAAACACGGAAAGTCCTGTGTAGCCAGCTACCAAGCTAGCTTGCAAGGGAGATCCCGTGGTGCATTAGCACTGTACAAGAACAACAACGGCATCAAAGTGATACGTACAGAAGAAACGGGCAACAACGGAACAGAACGTGTCATAGGTGCAGGAAAACATTGTGCTTAAATAACAATACGTAGCAACATTAACAAAATAAACAACAGGCACATTGCACCACCAACAGCAATAAGCACGAGGTAATGAACTGTTGGACTGGGCGTGAGCACGATGTGAAGCGAATGCGATCGAGCGATTTAAACAACAACAATAACCACCACGGGAACGCAGACAGGAGTAGCACGTGACTTTCGGTAGAGGTGCAGCATCCAAACTGTGTGTGTGCATTTGGAACGAGGTAAGGCCAGGGGAGGGAGCCGAGCCTCAGCCGAAGAGGCGAGGGCATTCATAAAATATCAACAAAGCAATATACTCCAGGAAATATAATTTACAATACATAAAAGCGTATCCTCCCTCATACTAAAGGTCATTTATTAAAATCAAGGAATGGCACAGTTCAAGGTAGATAGCCAGCTGTCCTGTATTGAGAGATATGCTATGAAACGTACTGAGAGATGTACACTCTCTTGAAAGAGGCGAGGTTATTTGAGCTCGACAGCTCGTTTTCCAAGGGCGACCTGCCCATGAAGGCGGCAATAATGCTACATGCACTGGGAATTACGAGGGATGATACGTTACAAGAACTAGTAGGAAATAAAACGCAGCGAGTTAGAAAGTATTTTAACAACAAATGGAATAATTACAACGGACCGGAGGAAGGCCTGCAAACGCGAAGACGCGTTTCAATGACAATGCATAAAGTGACAGAAGGAATTATATAAATAAAAATAATCAATGAAACACTTTGATCATTCGGGATCGCTTTCGCATCTGTGGGTATAATGCTCTTGAAGCAACAATCATAAGCTGCGTAAAGCTGAAAGCGATTCATACTCTTAGATACAGCAAATCTGGCTGTGACGGTCCCACCGGATGACGGAGACTTGTGTTGCCTCCGAAACGTCGTGATTTTTATTAATTAATTTTTATTAATTTGAATTTCATTTTTTTACCTACGTGACTTTACCGAAAAACTAAGAGTATGAATCCTTGCAGTCACGAAAGCTTCAAATCTAGAGCTGGAAGCGATTGCAAATCTCAGTGCCAAGACAGGTTCATTCCGAAATTTAGACGCAGCGATTGAGAATGCCCCGGAACACTGCGGTGTTCTCGAGATTAGCCGGGGTTGTGACCCATTCCATAACTGCGTGTAATTGTTTTTTTATATTTTTTGTTATAATTTTTGTTCCTTCAATAAAGATCGCATGAATGAAACAAATATCTGCCTATGTTGATTGAATATTCATTGGGTCAAGAATTTCACCACTGCCTTGCGCGATGTCGGGCGCCTGTGATGACATGAATCACAGGCAGCTGAAACACAGATTCTAAGCCGGGAAGACAACAATTCCAGCTCAGGCCTCTCTGACCTCCGAGCCATCTGCCCATTATTTTTGTGGATGACGATTCCTACCGACAATGGGTTTGTGTTCATAAGGTAGGGCCACGATTCTGGTGCTCATAAATTGCTGGCGCCTCAAGAGGAACGTTAATGGCAGTGCACGTGGCCTGTAATCCAGCAAGGGTTGGTGACTCACCACACAAATGTTCAGAAACTCCTTTCCCGTGCGCGTAGAGTAGGAGCCATAGCCTGGTTCTCAAGGAAAATGCAGGAAAGTAAATGTGGACTCCACCTAATAGATCTTTGTGGGAGACATGTGTGGGTTTTATCCAGGTGCTCCAGTTTCCCCCCACATGTAATTGCTCATTAATTGGTCAACAACACTCTCATCTAAAGAAGACAACAGAGCTTGGGCAATTGTTGGCCCCAGTTCAGCGCATGGTTACCTTCCATCGTGTCTATGCTTTCTCCACGTGCCGTCGAGTCGTTCTCCCTTTTCGAGAATGAGCGAATACTGTCGTGGTGCATTACAAGTACAAATTATTCCAATAATAATATGGCAGTCAAGAAGAGACACTCTAGAGCGCACGTCAGTGTCACAAGCATCACATATGGTAACCCTTTGCACTGACGATATGAGTATGCTTGAGATCACAACAGCCACCACGTTCTGGGGTTTGCCCGAGATCAACCAGAGCAGTTGTGGGTGGATCCACCTTTACTGATCCCACCACTCTCCGGCCATCGCACCTCAGAGACAGAAGCGATTTCAACTCTCAGCTTATGTAGCTGCGACAACAGCAAGGGCAGATGACGGGAACGGAAGAGAGGTGATATTCCAGGTGCTCACTCAGATGGCTTACCAGAGATTAAACACAGAGCAGGACTGTACTAACCTGGCAAAGCTTCCCCCGAAAGAAGTGCAGTATACTAAGCCCAATGTGACCATTAGTCCCCTCGCATCTGCATAGGGGATGATGCCGTGGTGTGATGTATATTACGCACGCTGGACTAGCAATTCGGAAGGTCTAATGATGTAGATGCTTACCCCGAGCCCTCATTACTTTGATAGTGCATTGTCTTTGAGCTGTACGCCTTTTGGCATCCTCTGGTCTAACACCAATTGAGACGAGGCTCAAAAGAAAGCCGTCTCTGGTGTGGACCAATCAGTTTCAAGGACAATGCATATATTATCAGTGTGTTTTTGTTTGCATTTTGACCGCAAGCATTTTGGTTAATGCACACATGATTCCTTGTAAAAAGGTTTCAGTTTTTTGCCAGAAAAAAAGAGGAAAACCCTATTATTATATTTTGATCCTGGCAAAGGAGGTATAATGATGTAAACATGATAATTTATAGGAAACACATCGCTAACATTGAAAATATCACAAACGGCCTTCAGATGGTCACATCTTCGATAGATCGGTGCATTCAAACAGCTCTTAGTTTGAGCTCAGCAACTCTTCCCCCATCTCAAGCCTCACCCCTTTCGATAACATTGGGGATCCGCCTGAACCGTTTAAATTTAATATCACAGCGCTGGATGTGCTCAGCCAACTAGCCTCAGGACAGACACCCTCCTCAACTGGGGCAAATAAACTACTCACTTTTTAGTTGGTCACAGCGGATAAAATAATCTATAAACCTCTAGTCCATCTCTATAACCTATCGATCAAGAAAGCCGCAGTGCCCCATGAATTGAAAACTGCGTTCATTCGTCGTCTTCGCAACAGGTGTATATACAGGCGACTCCAACAATTACCGGCCAATTTAGATCCTATCACCATAAATTAACATCTTTGAGAAGAGTCTCAAGGCCCAAATTAACAATGACACGTCTACAGATGGGCTGTCTCACCTTAAATAACCAGGCTTACACAAAAAACCCTTTCACTAAGGTAGCTGTACTCGGCTCCCTTGATTTTGTATTTAATAGACTTGACCATGAGCAATACGATGCCACACTTTACTTTGACTTGTCCAAAGCCTTCGATACGATAGGTCGTGTAATCCTACTCAAACGACTCGACAGCCTCAATTTCTGCGGCCATACAATGTACTGGTTCAATAGCTACTTTTTGAGCGAAATCAGGTTGTTTCAGTCGAAAGCTGGTACCTAAAATGTTTTAACCACGAAGGTAGTTCCACAAGCCTCCACACTTGGACCAATTTTATTCCCCCTCTTAGTTAATATTCTTGGAGACCAACTTAAATTCTCTAATGTGGCCATTTTTTCTGACGAGACTGTAATAATGTTAAGTGGAATTTCACCAGAAGCAGTAATACCTCACATTACAAAGTGATTTTAACCTCATTCAACATCTGCTTTGTTCCCTCAAATAAGTTCTGAAGGAAAATCAAACCGAAGTAATTATTATCTCCAATAAGATAAATCCTGCCACATTAACAACCCAGGTTGTGTATCAAGATAATCAACACATCGAACAGGTGGGGAATTACAAATACTTGGTATTCATCATCTAGTTCAAATTGAAGTTTCACTCCCATTTTGATTATATTGAAGATTAAGGTGATGTTTCGGCAAGACGATACGAATATCATCTCCGCGGCTAAAAGTAGTGCCGCAAAAGTGCTTTATCGGTTGGAAGGTGTGAACGAATCGATTGTGAAGACAATGTATTTATCACATATGTTTTTGTCTATGTATGTTTTATGTGTATGTTTCTTTGTATAACATACTCAACACGCTCATGTACAACGGAACAATGGAACAACGTAAATGTTTCACATTACCGCATGCATCTATTTTTCCAGTAATTGAGGATATCAGTCATAAGAACGTCTACATAGCGAATCATTAACGTTCAAGAGACAGTGTCAGGGGCGAGCGTTGGGCGTGAGTGCCGCGGAGTGAGAAAAGTAATGGAGACAGGGGTTATGTCTTGAGGTGAAATTGAAAAAGTGTACACAGAAGACATGGAGAGCGACTCAGCATATTTTAGTATAAAACAATGGCGGAAATCATCTAGAATTATGTAAACAAAGAGGGAGGGGGTGATACTTTTTGACCCTGGAATGTAACCCTATTTTTCTGATAAGGTCTATTCTTTGTCAAACGCGGTTTTGCCCAACACGGAATTTTACAAATACGTGCCATAGTTGGTAATATACATTGATTAACATCTATTTAACATCTATTTTTCCATATAGGCATCGCTTTATTGCTTTTTATTATTAGTTTCTTTTTCCAAAAGCACGGACCCATTCTCATCCATTTTGCGTTCAATAACCGCCATCAGTAGCTATGTTCTGAAGTGTGCCCCAGTTGTATCTCTCTGACGGATATTTTACATCCTTTCAGGAACTTGTTGAACGTTTTTATTGTGTTGCTCTTTTTTCTTGAGACCCACGTTGTAACCTTCTTCATAATCTTATATCCCCTGCTGTTAATTAGCATTACTTGTCAGTAATAATCCGTTGATCAACACATTTTTATTGTAAAAATGTTCTCCGTTTAATATTCATGCCTTTGCGTCGTAATGACAATTTTTTGCGAAACATTTTTATATTTCGGCGCGTGTGTTTATTGTGCCGCAGTTTCTTGACACTCAGAAAGCACACGTGCACCTGGGACTGCGCCTGCACGGACATCTTGTATCTCAGCACGTGGATCAGTCAGAATTCGGGTAAAGTCATTAAGGATGGCGTAAACAACCCAGATAGCGCTGTGTGCTCTGGTACCAATACAACTGTCCGTGGGTAATTTCCCTGCTCGACTCCCACAGCCGCCAGGGACTCGCATCAACTGCTCCATGTGATATGATAGACGTCCTCGTTTCTTTATTGCACTTGTTAGTGGAAAAATAACTCTACATTTCGTTAATGTATTTGCAAGGATGAAAGGTTTTCAAAACTAATTTGCTTGAGGCAACTTATATTTCAGGTAATTGCATATTTGCCTTAAGTCCAAGGAAAAATGGCACTCCTCAAACTGGGAATATACCACATCGGAGAACAATTCGTTTTTGATCAATCTCCCTCTTGTGCCAACCGTACAAGCCGATTTAAAGGCTCACGAAGAACTACATTGTACCACACGTCAATAAGAGGCGGATTTGTGTACGATGAAAATTATGCATTGTTCAGACGCTGACTTTAACAATCTGAAAACCTACCGTGCAGAAAACCGTCTATACACGAGCCAACTCATCGAGACTCAAGTCTGCGGACTGAGCATCACACGGAAATGGCAATAACCTGCCACACCGCTTAAATCCTGTCGAACTTGGCGCAACTTTCAATGAATCTCTGACGTCCGAGTCACCTCTGATTAGTACGGTTAGTTATGTATGTTGTGACAAAATTTCAACATACATACGTGTCGGGAAAATTAGGATGAAGGGGAACTCAAAGTGTAATATCATCGATACACTGGCGAACACCTAATCGGGAATGGCTGCATCGACACTCAGGTAAGCCGCGTTCACTCTCTGCTGGTCACCAGTGGAGTGCACACGTGCTGTAAGGTAGGGGTCTGAATGTGCAAGAAAGGGTGACCCGGCAGTGTTATTAATTAAATTCCGTAGAAACATAACTGGCTATCTCAAGCGAACCAATTTAGACAGTGTTTACCTCTTGGCTGGCATTGCACACCTGCACATTCGATGCACGGTGTCCAGCTGTACAGATTGGTCACGTCATACCAAGGACCCAAGTCATCAGCTTTACCAGCTTATAGCAGCTGCCACTTTACTCAAATCACAAAGCTGCTGCCAGTAGACTTAAATTACATAGCAACTACCAGTAGACTCAAATATCATCACCAGCGTTGTATTACCACCATTAAACCTCTCAGCTGGAATGTACGACCTCAAGCAACATCAGGAGCTGCTCGTATAGGACTTTAAATAGTGGATACTCTTCCACCGGGGTCAGAAGAACCACGGACAAAATCTGGCGATACCTGAACGGCGTCAGTTCAGGTATTGGCCACTCCAGAGCAAATATATCTGTCAATGGTGGTCCATTACGACCAGGTCCAGAACACGACCAACGTTTGTTGCAAGGATCAGACGATCCCTCACTCATCCTGTTATCGAACGGAGGTGTCGCACACCACTGACAAATTGTAGCACTGTCATGGGCCGTGTGAGGGCCTGTGCCCACATATGATTGTGACTGGTGGGCACAAAATAAATGAAGTGTTTTCTTCAACAATCCTTGTCTCAAGAATCTACGATGGTTATACTGGATATCGTTCCCTTTGGGTTTTTATTTCTCTATAGCTCTCTCTGGATGATTGACCTTCTTTTTGGCTCCCTCCCTGTCTACATCTATCTGTACATGCATCTCTCTTGATATCTCACGTCCGTGTTTGTCTACATCCCTCCGTGTCTCTTTCTCTCCGAAGCCCATCCTCCAAGTAGATAAACACCATTTAGAGCATCCATCCACTCGAGAACCCGAAAATTATTAACCTCACTTATTCGCCTGCTTGGTGCCCTGCTAGATTCAGATGTCTTATTCGGTTAGAATTCTACGGTTTGGTTTTGGCTCAGCTCGGAAAATGGCAAGTGGTAAAACCTGTCGGGGCATGAGTGTTGCGAAGTCGTTGCCAGAACCGAGCGAGGTTCTGACGCATTTAAGCCATTTCCCCAGAAGCTGAGCCTTAGTCCACATTATTCTCTAATCTACAGTACATGCATACATGTGTAGTGATTAACTCGGAGACGAATAGAGTTGGAGGCACTTCTTTATTAACAAGCACCATCGGGGTTAACACTTTTATAATTAGTTCGTCTATGGTCGGCGACGTTACTCAGTCCGGACAGTTGGTAGGCTGCCTGACTGGTGACGCCCTGAGATGGTGAAGATGGAGATGACGACAAGAAAGATGGTGAAGACGACGAGAAAAATAGTGACGAAGACATCAGCAGCCCGATGGGCATCCCACTCCATACAACAGCCCCAAGGTCCCCTACAGGGGCCCTTCTTATACTGTCAGCGTGGCCTGGCTCCATCCCCAGACACGCCACCTTTCTAGAACCTACCAGCGGGTTCTTGGTGTGCCCCTTCTGTGACCTTTCCCCTAGATCCCCCTCTGGTGTATCACGTGGCCTGCTGACATCAGGGCTGCTGTAAGCTGCAGATCCCCTTCCCTGCCAGCAGCCAGCGCTATGAGGCTACACTACTATTATTCTATGCCACTACACATGTGTAGGGGATATCGAGGTGCCTTACCGAGCCCACTCTGACCATACGTCAGAAGGAGGCGCCAGGCAATAGCCCTAGACAATGAGCAAGGAATAAGGAGTGGGGAACTTCACGGGAAAGTGTAGGACTATTGGAATAACATAGGATTGGTGAGTGGAGATAGGGGGTGGAGCAGAAATAGGTGTGAAGGGGATACAAGAGAGAGGAAGGAGGGAAGTTCTGATTGCAGAGTCTGAGCAAGCGTGTGTGACCTGCTTTGTAAATATTTTGTGTCACCTGTGGATTGTCAATAAAGGCACCTTTGTAGAACACAGCGTGAGCCGAGTACCCTCAAATGGAAGTGCTTTTAAATATGTTTGTATTGATCACTAATTTCATTTGTGGTTTGGGGTGTTTCCGTGGTGTAATGGTTAACACACTGGACTTGCAATCCAGAGGCCAACGGTTTGGTTCTATCTCCCATTGCGGCAGTTGAATCGATGGTCAATTTATTTTATTTTTGTAATTCCCCTGCCTCTATGCACCGAGTATACATGGGAACACCGCATGTAGTCAATCAACAGGTGGGGTGTGTGTGGCGGGGTAAAGTGTAGGTATTTCCACAATTTTCAATACGTCTGGCGAAGTGGAAGAGTAAGCCATTGACCAGATATAGCCCCCTTTTGCAACTGCGATTTTAAACCATTAACTTTACCCATTGCATTGATAATTCAATTATAGAGTCAATGTAATCCACAGACTGTATTGTCGTAATTTGAGCTTAGCTTGTTGCTGTTATTGTTGTTTCGCTGCCTTGCCCAAGCATACATTTTATCTTGACAAAACAGCAAAAAATGTTTCGACGAGTGCAATGTGTACCTCCATGCTTGAACTATATTTGGTTTTTCACTGATTTTTCTAAACGTTTTTCTATCTTACTCTTGTATACTCTCTTGTATTATTTGTTGATGTAATTGTTCTGGCCCGCCTCTACTGGCTGGACATCGGTGAACAAGAGCTTTGTATCATCATCAGATTCCTCGAGGAAAAAACACGTTCTGATTCTGATCCAGAAGGGTCCTCGAGTGCGCAATCAGAACTTGTGGGGGAGCCGTCACCTCCGATTATCACGGTTGGCTACGTATGGTGTGAAAGACGTTAAACACACATACGTGCATACATTTTATCAGCATGATTGGCTACGTACCGTGCGAAATAAGTTCAAGATGAATACATCCGATTAGCACGGTTGGCTACGTACAGTGCGAAAGAAGTTCAACATACATACATACATATAATTTATTGCAGGCTCTTCCGTCAGCAGCAGCGTGAAAAATAAATGTCGGGGCTGTCCCTTACCATATTATGCGATGCCGATGGCACGCTCAATTGCCAAAGATGTTCGAGCTTGTTGTTGTTGTGTTTCACGGGTGTTTTTGTGATTTATGCTTCGCTTCAGCTGTGTTATTCTAAAACGAAATAAAAACATTTCATGTCAACCAAGGAGACCATTCAGAACTAAACCTCGTTGCACGTTTTCTTAGCGGGGTCGTGTTGCCCCCACTTCTGCCATGTGATCAAGAATAACGACGGCGTGGCATCCGAGAGGTATGGGACACGTACGCAACGTGGTCCACAGTCGTGCATCATCATCATCATTATCATCGCTATAACGTATTTTTTGTATCAATTCACTCGATCATCATTATCGTTATAATGGTTATTTGTATTCATTCACTCCATCATCGTTATACCGGTTAATTGTATTAATTAACTTCATCATCATCATCGTTAAAACGGTTATTTGTATTATTTCACTCCATCATCATCGTTATAACGTCTGTTATTATTGATTGACTGTATCATCATCGTTATAAACGTTATAATTAGTATTCGGTCACTCCATCATCAACAGCACAGCTGCACCAAACAGTCACAGGCCCGCTACCACACGTGTCAACTCATCGCCCACGACAGTTTGCGGTCGATGTGGGTTTTTTTTGCACGCACGAAACAATAACGTCCTCTAGGGCGAGTCATGGAGTTTTATTTGTGTTTTGTGATTTCGCTGACGGCTCCCCCACAAGTTCTGTAAACTACGCGGCCACCACCCACCCACCCAACGCTTACTCCTGACTCATCACAGAATTCCCGCTCACCACTGCAACCCACCAACTCACCGCCCCTCCCTTCCCCCCTCCCCTCAAAATGCAACATCACACGCCACTCTTCGTCAAGTGCAGAGTGCTCCAGTTGGACGCGGGCACGCATCGAACTGGTAATAAATAATAGGTGCTGCTTGCTGAAGAAGATAACAGCCGGGTTCATGACCTATAGAGGTGGTGAGGTAAGGGTCGGCTATAGTGTTTGGTGAGGCGGAGGATCCGAGTTGGTATTGGGTGATGAGTTATGTGGGGGTGAGCGATGGTGATGGGTAGCGGATGGTGAGTGGTACGCGACTGGGTGATGATGAGCAGTGGATGGTGAGTGGTACGCGACTGGGTGATGATGAGCAGTGGTTGGTGGGTGATGTCAGTGTGCCTGGCGAGTAGATCTCTACATAATTGGGTTTACAAGCGAGTTACTTAGACTCCATGTCAATACTAATCATTTCGCGAGCCGAGCGAGTTTTTGCGAGTCTATGGATCGGCAATGGAAAGAGTGGGTGTTGAACGGTGGATGATTTGGCTATGCATGGATAGTGATGTGCGATTGAGGAACGAAGTTTTTGGTGAGTTATGGTGGGAGGTGGCGATTGGTGGTGGTTGATAAGATGAGTCGTTGTAATCGGTGACGGACACCAAGTTATCGGTGATGACGGACGGTTGATGTTTGGTTGCTGATGAAGGAGTGATGACGTACGGGTGAATGGTAAGCAGTGAATGATGGATGATATTGGTGGATACAATCGATGGGGTGATGAGCTTTTCCGCGATGTATAATGAGCCAATCAATACCACGGTGCTCACCTCTCCCTTGTGTGATACAATTCTATGATGCAGACGCTTTTTTAAATCGACGTTGCATTGTGCTTCACTCACCAATTAATCCATATGTATCATCATTATCATCATGTAGTACAATAACGATGCATTAAATCGCATCATTACAAACGACCAAACGCGTTACACATGATGAGAAGGCATTCACGGCCATGGCCAAACCTTGTGATGGATTCTAATTCGTATTCACGAAGGGTATCGCGTGCACTTGTGAGCAATTGGTGGCCGGGCGACGGCTTATAGCTGTTTTTGTTCTACGATTAAAGTCCCACTGTTTTCACTTCGCACGCGCCGTGGATTCTTGTTAGGTTCGTTTAGTTGCTTAATTCCGAGCTCGTTCATTATTGTAAGTAAATAAAACCCCCCACAATAATCCGCAAATGAGCACGATATGCAAGTGTTAACAGATATAGCATTTAAAATGTAAAGCTTAATTCGTCGTATTCATGCGTCGTATTCCATCCGATTGTCTTTAAGACGTGTACTCTGTTAATGATAAATATATACTATACATATACAAGCGATCAAGCAATAGAACCGTTATAAAACAATTAACCAAAAAACTAAAAAGAATAGCAAAATTTTTCAAAAAAACACCCAACTATATAGACTTGTAGTATGTAAGTTAATTGCGTGGGAAATAGAAAATAATACTATATTTTTATCAACCTAACGGCAACAAACTAAAAATGGCTGTATGTAACCGCTATTTTTTTAATATAATAAAAAGTAGTAACAATCTGAAAAAAAACCACAAAGGTAACACCGATTTAAGGCTGCAACATATTAAAAAGTGCCACACGACCATGTAGACCGTAACACGTTGTTTAGTTATGTGCGTCCATCAATACTAAACATGGTGTACGTATAAAAAACAACAACAAACAATGGCCCGAAATTTTGCCACATTTTCTGGTGATACTGGAAAATTTGGGGAAATAAAACTGGAAAAAAAACATTGAAGCGAACACAATGCACCACATGTCACCATAAAACATCCACCGCCCTCTGCAGTTGCTCTGGTACCAATACCCCCGTCCGTGCAGTCACCGAGGCCAGCACTAGCCCCTCAAAATGCCCAGGCTACGTTGCTACGACCACGACGCCGACGACGACCACGCCCGAAATCATCCCTGAGACCACAACCATGCCGCAGCCCGTGATCACAACCCAGAAATCCAGGTCTCTGATGAATTTCAACTGCAGCTCAATTCAGGAGAGGAAGAACGACGGCGGCGACTGCGGAAAGCCCGCCTGCACAACTCTCCTGAACTGCGCCAACTTCCTCAGCTGCCTCTGCTCGACCTGCGCCCTCTGCAAGAAACGTTAATCGGCGTGCGACGGTCGGGGAGGGCGGTGGGAAGGCGGGCGGGGTGGGGTGGGGGGGTGTAGTGGAGAAGGTGGGTGGAAGGAGATGGAGGAGGAGGGTAATAAGAAGAGACGATTTTAAAGGTTGACAAACTTCTCGCGCAAACTCCACCACCTTCGCGTCCGAATGACCACGAGAATACCGCGACGACGACGATGATGATGACGAAACCCAGCAAGGATCAACGACCACTCTTGTCGAATCGCTTCGTCGGCGGCTGCTGCCGACACACACGCACGCACGCGCACACGCACGAGCGCATTTGAAAACAAATAGAGTTCCGATTTAATTTGTTTGGTTTTTCCGATCCGTGTGATGCAGCAGTTTCGGCGACTGTCGATTTCGTCGCTTATTTTACTTAGTTTATAATTTTATGTTTTTATTTGATCAAATTATATAACTTGCATATTCTCTTTTTTAAAGTATAGTCAACAGTTATGCAATACGTTAATCACCGCTTAAGTGACGTTTCGCTGGTAGTTAAGAGTTTAATTCTACGAGTTCATGCCTGAAGAGTTGAGTATTTTGTCACCCAATACTCTCGATCGTGTGTTTTCGTGACGCGATCGCTGTTCCCTGGCTCGGCTCTCGGCTACTGTTCACCATTCGCCCACGTCTGTCTTCGCTTCATCCATACAACTACAAAATAAAAATGATCTAAAATTTCAGTCGTTGCATTTTCGCTGTCACTCTGTTCGCGATGCCCACGCGTCACGGTCACTCTCGGACCCTCGCAACGGTCTCACTGTCCGACTGAAGGTTGCATTGGGTCTCTTGATACAGGACACTGAAGCATATGTTTATATCTATAGATATATATATGGTAATTGAAACGTCATTTAGGACTTTTCGAATAGAATATGGATAGAACATTTTACATAGAGACGGTAGTTGGTAGGGGACACTGATATTAACCATAGTTAGAGAACATTCATAGAGTACATAACACCATTGACAGGATATTTCATTTCACACTATCGATGAAGCATATAGTACAGAACATTTATAGGAACTTTAGCACAAGGACATTAACATAACATATTGCACAAGGTGTCCATGAAGTCCCTACCTATTTTATTGAAATCAAAGCAATTTAGGGCACACCATGCAATAATATAATCATAGGTATACTTATTAATAAAACTTAAGCATTGGCTTCTATACGAGCACTGTCAATATCTTTGCACAGCTCAAATCTTGTCAGCTGCATTGCGGAACACATTTTGCAGCATCTGTGGAGTTATTATTAGTAACCGCAGCCCCCTATATAGAATCTCCTGAATCTTGTAGATCTGTAACTCATGTTTGATAACAGCTCCTGACTTGATAAAGCTCCTTGCTTCGGATTTGGAGTTGTCTAGGTCCTGTTACCGCCGCGTCCAATCCAGCAATTTGGAACACGTCCATGAAGGTTCTCCCGAACGATGCTTAACGATAAGGAGCCTCGTCTTATTCAAAGTGTTATTACCATCACACGTTCTTGTACATTCATATTCATAGGATCCTGAAAATATATATACCATTAGTTCAATCAAATAGATAGGGACTTAATATACACCCTGTACAGAACATGCATCCGAACAATAGTTATATCATATTTACAGATGCTTTAGCGTAGAACATTTATTTTAAAAAAATCGATACAACCACATTCATAGCACGTTCCACCGCTATGTGGTATTTGGTACAGATGACCAATAGGATCCCTGCTAGCCACCAGTGATTGGGACCACAGAGCATTTGACAAACAACAGTCAATTAAAGGGCCCATGGACACAAACGTGGCTTCGGTAGAGAAAATATCCTTACGAGTATTGATGCACAACATTCATTTATAAGGTGTTTGATATCAACATCACTGTTGGTAAAGACGAGTAATATTGCCTCTGAAACAAAACGATAACACTTGGTATCGCTATCCTTTTATGAGCAAGGATGACGATGACACCGCTGATAAATATCACGGCTCGTGTGCGCCACTGTGGCTAAGGGGGACATAGCGTGGGTGGCGGTATGTCTCCCACAGTGGCTGAACTTGTAGGTTGACGTTTGAGGAAAGGCTTGAGTTGAGTTGTTTTTACGAAATCAAAGTAATGGCAGAAATTTTTTAAAATAACACGGATTAATTGAGTCCCATTGACGTCCAGGTGGTTGAGGTTTTTTTTTGTTTACAAAAAATTCATAGGATTGCGGAACACGAATTGGACGATGATCACGGTATATTAAGCTGCTTGGCATCGAGATGTCCGCTAATATTGACAAGATCTTTTGCAACGAGATAGATTGTGGCATGTTATGGTTTTCATGGCATAATCGTATTTGTCAAACAACATTGGCAATCCCATATTCGGAGAACATGAACATGACACCATTAGAACAAATGTAGGTAAAACGCCCGCGCCATCAAGATGGAGTTGGGTATATCACGCACGGGCAGGGTCATTGGTACGGAAACATAAAAGGCTCCCTCTGTCACGCATATTACCTCGCAACGTACCATTGACGAGGCCTCCGCCACGGTACAACGAAAGGGGCATCCAGGCTCCCAAGCTTGAGAGGGCCTTTAGATTAGATCACTGAGGGGGGGGTGGTGGGGGCGCAGTTCGCTGCCCAACAGCCGCACTGGTAAATACAGCGGGGGTATCAACCAAAAACAAAAAAAACGAAACGCGCCGTCTGCGTAACAACGATTCCATTATTTCTAATAATTTATGTGAGCTAATTAGGAAAACGCCAGAAGACAACGACCCCATTTTAGGGCACATTCCATCGAGACAGTTAATACACATAAACGGAAGGACGCGCATGCATACAAAGCCGCGTTCGTATATTGTTAGACTTAATCAATAGATATACATGTACATGTATTACCATGCAGTGTGCACGAAGTAAAAACAATGCCCACAATAGTCACCATGCGCCCAATCTCGGGTTGAGCCTGGGATTGGGCTTGTATGTGCGACCAAATGCATAACAGGTATTATTGGGTGCTACGGGGCAGCGTTGTCAGTCGTGGGCAGTGCAACCCATTGTTGTATTTTACTACGGCTCTGTCATCTTTGCTTCTCGCCTCGCTCAAAACCGCAATGACCGGCGCGGTGAAGTATGGTCAAATATCAAAATCAGAATGTGTATTCATAGAGGGAATCCGATGAGATATAAAGCTCTTTTTCACAGATGTCCACGTCCAAACAGCCGCACCCAGGGATCCGCCCGGCGAGAGGAAGCCCTCATCCCTTATCTAGCAGTGGACTGAGAAATGGCAAGCATGCTATCAGTGCGGTGGCAAATAATAATTCTGCGCTTGACATTGTCCATTGAGGTGCACCTGTTCGTCAAAAAATGAGAAGTCAAATGTTGCTGCTATAATTATCCTCGAGTCGCACACTCGACCCACACGGGCTGACAGCGACAGCAATCGCAACACAAAAGCGGTCGTAACAACAACACCACGTGCTCCAACTTCCTCTTTACTTGCCAGGAGGTCTCTTTTAATTATTTCATCAGCCACTGCACGCAATGTATATTATAAAAACAACGTCACATATAGCGTTGAACAGACTGTTTGGGAAAGTGCTGTGAGCGGGTACCTTTATACCTATGAAGGCCGTCACGGCACACGAGGGGGTGTGGGTGGTGAGCATCACGCCCGGCGGGCTTTGTCTCTCGAGTACTGATGTCAACACACCGCACCAGGTACTTATTTAAGGCTGAGTCAACCTAGGGGTTCGGATATCCATCGCCACTGATGCTCACTGTGGTCGGGAATCACACTCATAATGCTCATTTCGAAGCGCGGTGTGCTAACCACTGATCCCAATGGCACACATTACATTACGCCGTAACGCATAACCACGAATTGGACACGTTCACTATAGGGCCTAGGTAGTTGAAACAACGGTGCAAGTAAGTTTCGGACATTCCCCGCCTCTGTCCACTCAGCACCAGTTCGTCGATCGACAGGTGGGGTAAAGTGTGGGTAGTCCGCCACCCCCACCTCTTCCAAGATGTATGAGCAGCGTATAACGGTAGAGCGCACTCTAGCACTCTAGAGCTCCCTCTAGTGGAGGGCCTTCCGCCAGAGATTGCAGGGATGCACCTTTAACTTTTACCGTAGCATTATTCATGAAATCCCACGTAAAATGCGTTAGATTTTTCAGGGAGAACTCAAACCTCACCCAGCCTGCCTGCAACATGTGACACGAGCCATCTGAGCCACTGCTAACATCAGTGGCGAATTATAATTATGTTCCAGTCATTTCCTTCGCCACTCCACCAAACCCGTACTGACCAACACGGTGAAGTATGGGGCGGAGCCCTTCATCTCGAAATGCCCTAACAAAAGGGCTGCATGATATTAGAGAGATATAGGCCGAATTAGTGGGACAAGCACTGTTAGCGAGCAACGATTAAGATGGACAATACTGTTTCATGCTATGAAAATATTTGTTATTTTATTTTGCCAGGTGAACCTTATGGCAGGACCCCGGGGTCCTATCAGCCCCCGACTCTCGCATAAACATGAAATTATAATGTAAACAAAAACTTTGCTCTTTTTCATTAATGGGTTTAAAGGATGGTGGCAAGTGTTGTTTTGTTAAACTATGCCTTTAAAACTGAAAACCACTTACCTACAGTACCTCTATTCAAATACACTATCGAAATAAATAATTTACACCCCTCTGTCAATCATCGTGTTTCTCGGTGTGAATTTCAAAACACACTTTGTAAACAGTACGTAAAATAGTACATTGGTCGTTCACAAATAATTATTAAGATAAGAGAGCAGTTTCACTATATTATGCATACCGTTATGGCAAATAAAGGACTTAAGTTGTGTAGGCAGTTTGAGCAGCTTTGGATAAAACTTGTGATTCTGCCCATACCCGAGCATGGAGTGCATTCACTTGCTTAGCTCTTCTGCGCATTCGTCCTCACTGCGCTTGGACGACATGACAACAGAATGATCCGCGCCAGGTGAATCGCGGCGTTTATCTGTGCGGTGGAACGGAGTCGCCAAAAATAAATAAATTATTTACGATTTTGACTTCCGTTTATTCGAGACCCCGGGGGTCCCGCCATAAAGTTCGTAAGGCCCACTGAACTATGTAGCTCTTTTTCAGATGCGACCTGGCCACAAATGATAGCTCAACGAAGTGGCTTATCACGTGGAGACGTATAGCAGCCAGATACTCTAAAGTCTCAACGCATATTGATTCTAAATGTGGAGTGAAAACCGGAGGACCCGGAAAAAAGATCCACGCGACCACGGGGAGAGCATGCAGACTCCAAATAGACAGGCGACAGGCTCGGGAGCGAACCCACAACTTCCTTTATACCACGCGAGGTAGTTAACATCTCACCACTGTGTTGTGGACCGCCTAATTTGTTGTATTTCTTGTTTTCTTCTCAATTATGGTAGGTGTACATTTATAGCAGCAGTAGATGTGGTAATACAAAATTAATAATGAAAGAGCCTCGTTATGCACACGTGTTCGTGAAAAGCGGAACAAAATAATTCCAGCCTTAAAACACAAGATACAATTTGCAGAATAGTCAGGGCAGTCGCCTCGGTATTAACCCCGGCCCATTATGGTACCAAGGTCCCCGTATAGGCTTAGTAGACTGTTTGGGTGAGTGCTGTTAGCGATCACCTATTAAGGCCGATGAAGGACACGTAGGAGTTATGTGGCCTCTATCACGCCCGGCCGCCTTTGTCTTCCCAGTTTTAATGTTGAATGGGGGTGTGTAATCACTCGCCTCCCTCACGAGTTATGATCTTAAGTCTGGTCAAGAAACATTTTTTCGTACATTTTTGTTAATGGCTGGATATCTCAAGTGAACCCTTTATATACAACATATATTGTACAGCAAGTCCTAGTTTAATGCTGTAGATGAGTTCCTGAAAAGTGCCGCGTTAAGCTAAAAACGCATTAAGCGAAAACAATTGCCCAATGGAAGAACCGTGTAATAGGGAAAACACGTTGCACGAACACGCGTTAAGTGAGGACTTGCTGTGCTCGAAAATAAAAGCTTTGATTTTCACGCGAGTAAATTAGACCCGTATACATTGGGTTTAACAACAGGCATTAACCGATGATTCGATGTTTCTTTTGCAATCCTAACGTCCACACATCGCACGAGGTACTCATTTTAAAGCTGAGTCCACCTTTGGGGAGGGCTCTTTTGCCATTGGTATTGCCTGTGTGCGCTCACCGATCCACGCACAGCTTAAGCAAAAACCCCAAATAGGAATGGTGGCCGATGGGTCAAGACTAAGGACGGGGTGGGTAGGCAAGGAAGAGAATGCACCCCACAGCACAATCGCCGGAGAGATGGAGGGGCGAAATCAGCTCTTTTTAAGCAGGTGCGATGTGCATTATGACATGACAAGATCGTGAGAGGGAAGCCTTCATTCATTGTAACGTTCTTACCCGCCCCTACTGGACATCTGCGAAAAATAGCTTTATAGCTCAATCGTATTACTCCAGCATAAATAATTATTTTGATTAAATTGTGACTTAAAACTTTCGTTACTGCAGGAATTAATATTGTCGGTTCTTTCGGTGAAGCCACGTAGATAGAAAATAAAATACAAATAAAATAATACACTGAAAAGAAATCTACGTGACTTTACCAAAAGAACCAAGAATAAAGATTTGGATTAATCTAGCAATGGATTAGGCATAGCCGATGATGATGTTGACGATATGGTATAATATAATCCCGTGGTGGGTTATGGGGAGGTGTTACGGGGGCTTCAACGGATAGAAAAGTTAAATATTGTAATTTGTTAGGAATGCAATCGCCATGTGGTATTGCATAATCGTGGCGTCTACATCGAGTCGAGGATGCCGCAGTGGTGTAATGGGTAGCAGCACACTGAACTTGCAAATCAGACGTCACCGGTTTGCTCTCCTGGCACGGCAGCTGAAACAATGAGCGCGTTCGTAAAAATAACCACCGCCTTTGTAACGACGGGGACACATTTTAGTCGATTGGGAACAAGTCTCGCTGGTTGGGGTCAAAATGTGAGTATTCTCACTTCTTCCAAGACTTCTGCCTCGCGTAGAAAAGTAGGCTAAATACCCCACGGAGCAGCTATCCAGAAACTTCTTCTCTTAGATGCCTCTGAAGCCAGCAAGTGCGTGCGCTCGAGCAGGCAATTACAGAGCTGCACCTTTATATTTGTTACTCAACAGGAAAACGCGCGTTTAATCTTGAAGCGGCTAAGACCAGAGATCTAAAAGAAAACTAACAAGAAAATAATTTCGTTTCGAATTCGATGAGAAAAAAACCTCAATATTTCAAAAGCCGCGAAGCATGTGAATAACGTCACAACTAAGTCCTTAAATAGCGACATGCTGGTCCGGAGCTGCAGGATGAGCTAAGCGCACTAAGGCCAGTCATCTGAGGGTTATTGGTATAAGAACACAATGCACTGTCGGCGTCAATGCTTCGTCCAGAGTTCACTAACTTCCCCCCGCTATGACCGATCCAGCGACTGAAATACAGGATGTCCGAGCAGCCGCAGTCCCAGGGGTTGAGAACTGGGATGATGAGTCTATCACATAGATATAGCAACTAAGATTGCTTTTTTTTTTATCAACTACAGCCTGACACCAATCCTCACCCTATCAACCTACCGTTCGGTGTCACACATAGCAAGAGAGGTTATATTTTTTGTGCAACTATAATTTATGTAATACAATGAGCCGACAAGCTAGCCAGCATAAGGACTCAATGTAAGTGAAACTGAAACTGATATTTACTATTTATGTTCGATAATTTTTTGTTTTATCTACTACAGTATTTTTTACAGTTTTCGATGCAACTGCACAATGTTTATTATTTCTGAGTTTAACAATGCTTACATTTTTGTTTGACCATAACACATTTTAAAACACTGACCGTATGGGTATTAAAATCCAATATATTATAGTACTCCGACTTACGAACAGTTCAACTTTATGAACGAATTATGTTCGTAAGTCGATGACTTCCCGTATACATTTTATATGCGTACGCAGATACGAAGTGAATTCGTATTTGCTCAAAGCGAACTCCTATTATTTTCATTTAAATATTTTCGTGTAAAGAACTGACATTCACTTTCATAGCGATATTGTTTACAGACGTACTTCATTTACTTATATAGAGATGTCAATAAAGCAACCAGTGTTCGCCTTAAATAGAGAACTCAGAAAATAATAATTTCCAATAACCAAGTCTATTTAAACAATTTTAGATTATGATCTTTGGTTCTTTCGGTAAAGTTATGTAGGTGTAGTGACTTGCAGGCACACGGACGACGGAGTAGAGGCACACACTTTTATTTAACACAAGGGCGAACTGTACAATACTTGAAGGGGTTACGGCCCCTTCACCCGGACTAACTGGGATCACCCCTGGCACTAATTCCCTGCCCTATTCCCAGTCCTCCAACTAGGGCTCTAGGGGAGGCTATCTCATCCGGCTCTGGTACAGCACGGATACCGGTACCCAGCTCACCCGACCCTGCTCTTATAAAAGCAGAGGTCCCGGGAGCTCTCGGGGCCGCGCCGCTGGCTTACCCAGCTCGGCCCTTACAAGGGCAGCGAGACTGGGGAGTCCCAGGGCCTATTCTGCAGCTCTTCAATCTTCGCTGGTCAGCTTCTCCTCCACTCCTCGAGCTCTGTGGATCCCCACCTTATATAGCACTCCCTTACGAGGGGTGGAGTTATGGGGGATCCCAGAGCCACCCTGGCCCCCCAGGCTCAACGGATGCGGACGTGGATGTAAGCACCCGTACTCGGGTGGCGACACACTTGTGTTTCTTGTCCGCACTCCTCCCTGTAATAACCCCTACATAGGTATAAAATGAAATAAATCACGACGTTTCGATCGCAACACAAGCGGTCTGCTGCTCCACTGCTGGATTATATTTCTTTCTGCCTGAGCTTGTGTTGCGATCGAAACGTCGTGATTTATTTGAATTTATACAAACGTGACTTTACCGAAAGGACCAAAGAGTATGGATTCCTGCAGTCACGAAAGCTTCAAATAAAAACGAAGTTGTGTCTGCGGCAGCAGTTACATTGGGGAAACGAAACGACGTCTCGAACCATGTTCGCGAACACAAGGCAGATTTGACATGCGGCAGAACCAATACCTCTGCCGTGGCTGATAATTGTTATAATGCAGTGGGCTCACACGATATTGTGTTTTCCGAGAACAAGGTACTCTACAAACCTTCGGGCTACCATCAAAGATTTGTCCATGAAGCAATCCAGATATAAAAACAGAGAGACAATTTCAACCGAAAAGATGGGTATAAGTTGAGCAATCATTGGAAGAAAGTTATTAACCAAGTAAAGTTGTAACTTGCTGTGGTAGTTCCATTCTTCCTGCCGTTTGGCTGTTATTTCTGACTCTCTGAGTTGCATTCCTTGTTGGGTGCCTCTGCATTAACTGGCTGGGGTCTCACTAAAATGGCCACTTCTGCTCCCTTAGCCTCGATGTCTCCCTAATATGTCTCTACTTAATCCCCCCCCCCCCCCCATTAACACAACTGATGTGCTTGCATGCGGTGATGGGACTCCTTTCCAGCTTGGACCCTGCTTGCTTGCCCTTGGCCAACATATATAACCCCTTGTTGTAGCAGTTCTCTCGCTGTGTTCTTCCTGGTTCAGCAGTTCCACCACTGGATTATTTTTTCTGCCTGAGGACGATCACTTGTATTGCGATCGAAACATCATGATATATTTTTTATTTTTTTTATTTCTACCTACGTGACTTTGCCGAAAAAACCAGAGTACAAATATTATATGTTTCTCCATTTCCACTCCAGACCTCTCTTCTCGTATTTCAGTCTGCTTAACCTCCCTTCAGTATTGGATGTCGCTTCACTTCCTTGACATCAACCCCTCTAAAAACCGGGATCTCTTTTTTCCATGCTGCTCTTCCCCTCCACAAACCCCCACCATCACTTCCCACCCCCCCCCCTTCTCACTCACCCCTGTCCTGTCTCCCCGCAACCTCGGTGTCCTCTTCGACTTCTCCCTTTCCCTCGCCTCTCACATCTCCACCATCAACCCGCACCTATGGATTCCACCTTGTAAACATTCGCAAAATATGTCCTCTCATCATTCAGTCCACTGCAAAAGTACTAATACACTCACTCAACTTGCCTCGATTAAACTACTGCAACTCTCTGCTAATCGGTCTCCCAGCCTATGCATTAATTCCACTACAACAGATCCAAAATGCATCTGCATGCTTCATTTACAACCTGCCACACTGCTCCGGTACCTCATGCCCTTCTTATAGAAATACACTGGCTCCCCATATACTACTGGTGTCTATCCAAGTTCCTTACGCTAGTATATACATCTCTCCACGGCCTTACCCCACACTAACTCGCTTCTCTCGTCTTGCACTATGTCCCATTACGCCTTCTCTGTTCTCAATCTCTCCTACTCCTAACAGCCCCCCCCCCCCCACCCCTCTCATTGTGCACAATCACCATTTCAGCAAATCTTCCTTACTTGCCCCCTTGCACTGGAACAAACTTTCCCTCCACATTAAGCAAGCACCCTCCCTGTCTAGTTTCCGCTCCTCCCTCAAGACCCACCTATTTTCCCTGTCCCATCCTGCCCTCCATCCCTAGGTACCCCTTTAATTATAGTACCCACTAACCTCCCTCCCCATACTTATTCCTATTCACCATATCACCTTTAGCTACCCTAATTGTACCACTTACATCCCTTGTAAAGCGCCTTGGATAAAGGTGCTATCTATATATGAACATTAGTAGTTTCGTGCGTGTGTGCGTGTGTCACACTGTACTTGCCTCCAAAATGTAACGCTGTTTCTTTCTGGACTACTGGTTGGCCAAAACTAAATTTCAAATTGGGGGATTGTTTTATGCACCGTCTTTTTTAGAGTCCCGCGATTGTTCAATATACGATTTAATTCGACGTCTCCATTTTGATCACGTACTGTATCTGTACTGTAATGTGGGAAAGGGCGTATGTGTATGTGCAATATAGATACATCGGCGCTTTGCACAATATAAATGGTTGACACCTCATCCATGTGTAGTGACTAACTCGGAGACACGAAGAGTTGGAGTTACTTTTTTTATTAACAAGCACCATCGGGGTTAACACTTTTATAATAAGTCTGTCTATGATCAGCAACGTTACTCAGTCAGGACAGTTGGTAGGCTGCCTGACTAGTGACGCCCCGAAGATGGTGAAGACAGAGACGACGACAAGAAGGATGGTGAAGACGACGAGAAAAATGGTGAAGAACGACGAGAAAAATGGTGAAGATTTCAGCAGCACGATGGGGATTCCACTTCATATGACAGCCCCGAGATCCTGTACAGGTGCCCTTCTTATACTGTCAGCATGGTCTGGCTCCGCCCCGGCCATGCCACCTTTCTAGAACCTACCAGCGGGTTCTTGGTGTGCCCCTTCTGTGACCTTTCCCATAGCTCCCCCTCTGGTGTATCACGTGGCCTGCTGACGTCAGGGCTGCCGAAGCCGCAGATCCCCTTCCCTGCCAGCAGCCAGCGCTATGCTGCTACATTACTATTATTCTATGCCACTACACATGTTTCTTTTATTTCACTACAATTGATCACCTATGTGACTTTATTTGACGACAGATACTTTATTTCTCAAAATACCCTATCCATTTACTGTATACAAATCACATATAGCACATGGTGAGAGTATGTAACAATATTACACATCACACTATACAGCACACTACGTAATGTTTACAGCTTAGATATTGCACATGGTGACGGTATGTGTCGTGGCATAGAATAAGTAATGTAGCAGCATAGCGCTGGCTGCTGGCAGGGAAGGGGATCTGCGGCTTACAGCAGCCCTGACATCAGCTGGCCAGGTGAGACAACAGAGGGGGATCTAGGGGAAATGTCACAGAAGGGGCACACCAATAATCCGCTGGTAGGTTCTAGAAAGGGGGAGTGGCCAGAGGCGGAGTCAGGCCATGCTGACAGTATAACAGGAGCCCCTGTAGGGGACCTCGGGCTTGTCGTATGGAGTGGGATCCCCGTCATGCTGCTCAAGTCCATCGTCGTCGTCACCATTCTTCTCTTAGTCACCGATGTCGTCGTCGCTTGATATTGCTCAGTTATATAGTTTTTGGCTATATCGGTCAGCGTCATCGGTGTTAGAGGGCTAGTATTGTGTATAGGCGAGGGTTTGTGTAGCCTAGGCGACTGTAGGGTGTGTGAAGGGAAAGTGTGAGTATAATAAAATAAGTTCCACCAAGGATTACTGCCTCCAGGTTGAACCACTACATATGTAACAATATTACACACCACACTATACAGCACACTATGTACTGCATACAACTCAAATATAGCACATTGTGAGGGTAAGCAACAACATTACACACAACAACAACCGCCATCCACCACTAAGTGGCGGTCACATCACAACGGCTCTTGTGCCAGGCTATGTGCACGTTAAGGCCACGTGAGTGTCGAACGCCCGCTGACAGGAGGTCACGGGCAGTCCCAGGTGCCACGGGTCAACTGAATGAGATGACTGGCCGATGCACCACCTGTGACCCCTACTGTGCCAACTTGCTCTTTTAGCTGCACGGCACTCCGCTTGTTGTCATGAGCATCGCTCTTCTGCCCTTCGTTGTTGCTGGAGGGTGACTACCTCTCACTACCCAGAAGCATTCTTCACGAGCCTCCTCTGCAGAGGCAGATCTTGACACCGCCGGTACCAGTCATCAGCAAGTCCACTCAACTCCACATCCTTTTATACTACATCACTCCATTTCTTCTCTAGCCCGTGGCACACCCATTTAGCCCCCTCTATCCAGTCAGACAAAGCTGTTTAGGGATGCAGTGGCTGGGCATGCTTGCTACATGACGCAGCCAATGCAGCTTTGCCTACCGGAGGAGTTCACCGATGGGACTTTGTCCAGATCTTTCAACAATGTGTGAGCTCCTCACACAATCCAGCCTAGTTAAACCTAGGATGGATCATAGGCAGGCCAACCTAAATGTTTCTAACCAGTGAAGATGTTCCATCAGGGGGTCCAAATTTCTCATGCATAGAGAAGCGAGGGCATGACTGTGCCCGAGAAGACCTGAAGCTTTGTGTGGAGTGAGAGACCAGGTAGCTTCTACACAGCGTTAGGCAACTGATGAAAGGATAATGCCACTCGACTGATTCGAAATAAGAACTCTGCTGTCAAACCGGAGCCAGTCATGAGCACACTGCCCAAGTTTGGGAAACGCTCCACTCTCCCCCATCACCAATTGGGAGTTGTGGGGTGGAGTGTCGGATGGTACAAAATACCCAGGCAGGTGCTTCGTTTTGGGGGGGCTGATGGTAAGGCCCCACCTCTTAGTGGCAGGCTCCAGATTCAGCAGCAGTGCCTCCAACTCCTCCTCTGAGTGAGCAGCAATTACTACAGTGAGGGAAACAAGTATTTGATCCCCTGCTGATTTTGTACGTTTGCCCACTGACAAAGAAATGATCAGTCTATAATTTTAATGGTAGGTTTATTTGAACAGTGAGAGACAGAATAACAACAAAAAAATCCAGAAAAACGCATGTCAAAAATATTATAAATTGATTTGCATTTTAATGAGGGAAATAAGTATTTGACCCCCTCTCAATCAGAAAGATTTCTGGCTCCCAGGTGTCTTTTAGACAGGTAACGAGCTGAGATTAGGCGCACACTCTTAAAGGGAGTGCTCCTAACCTCAGCGTGTTACCTGTATAAAAGACACCTGTTCACATAAGCAATCAATCAGATTCCAAACTCTCCACTATGGCCAAGACCAAAGAGCTTTACAAGAATGTCAGGGACAAGATTGTAGACCTACACTAGGTTGGAATGGGCTACAAGACCATCGCCAAGCAGCTTAATGAGAAAGTGACAACAGTTGGTGCGATTATTTGCAAATGGAAGAAACACAAAAGAACTATCAATCTCCCTCGGTCTGGGGCTCCATGCAAGATCTCACCTCGTGGAGTTTCAATGATCATGAGAACGGTGAGAAATCAGCCCAGAACTGCACGGGAGGATCTTGTCAATGATCTCAAGGCAGCTGGGACCATAGTCACCAAGAAAACAGTTGGTAACACACTACGCCATGAAGGACTGAAATCCTGCAGCGACCGCAAAGTCCCCCTGCTCGAGAAAGCACATATACATGCTCGTATGAAGTTTGCCAATGAACATCTGAATGATTCATAGGACAACTGGGTGAAAGTGTTGTGGTCAGATGAGACCAAAATGGAGCAATTTGTCATCAACTCAACTCGCCGTGTTTGGAGGCGGAGGAATGCTGCCTATGACCCCAAGAACACCATCCCCACCGTCAAACATGGAGGTGGAAACATTATGCTTTGGGGGTGTTTTTCTGCTAAGGGGACAGGACAACTTCACCGCATCAACGGGACGATGGACGGGGCCATGTACAGTCAAATCTTGGGTGAGAACCTCCTTCCCTCAGCCAGGGCATTGAAAATGGGTCGTGGATGGGTATTCCAGCATGACAATGACCCAAAACACATGGCCAAGGTAACAAAGGAGTGGCTCAAGAAGAAGCACAATCAGGTCGTGGAGTGGCCTAGCCAGTCTCCAGACCTTAATCCCATAGAAAATCTGTGGAGGGAGCTGAAGGTTCGAGTTGCCAAACGTCAGCCTCGAAACCTTAATGACTTGGAGAAGATCTGCAAAGAGGAGTGGGACAAAATCCCTCCTGAGATGTGTGCAAACCTGGTGGCCAACTACAAGAAACGTCTGACCTCTGTGATTGCCAACAAGGGTTTTGCAACAAAGTACTAAGTCATGTTTAGCAGAGGGGTCAAATACTTATTTCCCTCATTAAAATGCAAATCAATTTATAACATTTTTGACATGCGTTTTTCTGGATTTTTTTGCTGTTATTCTGTCTCTCACTGTTCAAATAAACCTACCATTAAAATTATAGACTGATCATTTCTTTGTCAGTCGGCAAACGTACAAAATCAGCAGGGGATCAAATACTTTTTTCCCTCACTGTAGAAGATAGGCATACATAACATGGTTGACCAATAGGGAGCCATCACCGTCTCGTGTGTCCACCTGTGCAGTCAGGCTGATTGGTGTACAAACCCAGCCGTTGTGTGATGGTGGAGCCGCGAGGTTTCTACGATTGCAGTCCACAGTTGTCCCTGAGCACGAACACTGCGAGGAACGGGCGATTTTAGAATTTAATTTACTTCCAGAAATCTGTAAGTGTAAGAGACCGTAAATCACTTTCATAGGGTGAGATATGAGAAAAATCTACTTAATTTAATAGATAACCGCGTTATTAATTAGTACGTGATCTATTCACATTGATGCATCTCACCGAGACCTCTTACATTCACCCCGATTCGCTTTCCCAGAGATGTATCAACTCAATCAAATTTAATTCACATTCACAAAGATCTGTTATCTGAAGAAAACACTTTTATGCACATCTGTTATTTGAAAAGATATCAATATAAAATCATGAAATCCGCCAACTAAAATTACCTATATGTAAATGATCAGAGCTATACTTCTTAAATGCACGAATATTCACATAAACGCGGTCCAAAAAAACATATTATTTTATCTTTTGCGTAATTATGAAAGATGTTTTTTTTTATTAAATGCAATGATTCACTATCGCTCTGGCTATAGCAGGAGCCTCTATGTCTCATGTCTCCACCAGTGCCGTCAGATGGTCAAACACCCCGGGCTCGAGCTTCGTGATCCGATTGCTGGACAAACCCAGATACTGCGTGGTGCTGGGGATTCTCGCAGGCACAGACGCGAGGCTTCTGCTATTGCAGTCCACAGATGTCCCTGAGCACGAACACTGCGAGGGACGGGCGATTTTAGAGGCGGCTCACAACGGCCTCCCCTTGCCATGCGAGCGGTGTCGCGTGTGGTCCAAAATATACACGAGTTGCCTCTTACTGAATATTTCCCTGAAAAACGCTCTTCACGCAACATTTTAGAATACCTGGTGCATATATAACTCTTTGGAATGAATTAATTGTTTTAGAATTGTGCTGTTATATATATTTAGTTCTATATTTTGATTATAGTTTGGATCATACATTTGTAGTGACGCAGATCGGAGACAGTAATACTTGGAGGCACTTCTTTATTTAACAAGCACCATCGGGATAATCCATACCCTACGTGGGTGCACACTAGAAGACGGAGACGACGACGAGGAGATGGTGACGACTACGAGATGGTGACGACGACGAGATGGTGACGACGATGATGTTGAACAGCACGACGGGGATTCCACTTCCAGCAACAGCCCCGAGCTCCTGCTCAGGGCCCCCTTTTACACTCCCAACGTGGGATTGCTCCGCCCTGGCCACGCCCCCTTTCTGAAACCTGCAAGTGAGTTCCCGGGGATTCCCGATGGTCCCCTTCTGTGACCTTTCCCCAAGATGTTCCCCTGTCGTATATATCGTGGCCTGCTGACGCGAGTACTGTCGTACACCGCAGTTACCCTTTTCTGCCAGCAGCCAGCGCTATGTCACTTCACATTTAAGAATGTATTGCCCATGTCTCAGTGAAAACAGAAGTGTATTTCCATAGGCTCTCGCTGAGTTACGGATGTGCATGTTTTTTCAATACGTAGATTTGCATACATAATCATCGGGTACGATCAATCCACAGCTGGATGAAGGTCTCTGCAAGCCGTAGTCACGACCATGCAATGTATTAATCCTCCTTGCACCTGTCATTATTCCATCTCCATGGTGTACATCCTTCCGGACGCGTTCTCTCTCTTGGCTCCAACTCCGCTATATTTATCGACCATCTTCAATATGCATTGGCCATCTTGGAGTATTACACCGTCACTTCTAACCCTGTATAGGCCAAGCCAGCTTCCTTTTATCCGTATTATGCCATTTGCGATAGTTTATTATCTGTTCCATGTGTTCCTCTGTATGCCTCTCAATGCAATTCCAAGCATGCAACTCGCAGTGCTTCTGTGCGCACTTCTCAGTCGATGTCTTATACTTTGTTATAATCACCGTGTTTATGAACCATCTGTCAATGCAGGTGGTTGCTCTTTTATTGCCTAGTGTTTATCTGCTCATATGTGTTGCTAAAACCTCGAACAAAACTGAAAAACTGCCGTTAAAAAACATCTTCGGCTCGTTGGTTGTGATTCATCAACGCAAACAGAGAGTGCGCTGAGAATGTTAGTGATGCATTCAGTGTAGAGTCGATGCATCACAAACTCTGTGGGACTGTAACGTGCGTAGCCACTATCAGTCGTACCCCTGTGAACGCTCTTCAGCTGGTTGTTGTGCACACCCAGCCGCTGCAGATTCACCAGATGGTCAAACAACCCGGGCTCGAGCTTCGTTATCTGATTGTTGTACAAACGCAGCTCCTGCGTGGTGGTGGGGATTGGCGTAGGCACAAACGAAAGCCTTCTGACCTGGCAATCCACAAGTGTCCCGGAGCACGAACACTGCGAGGGACAGGCGACGGTTTAGAGGCAGCCACGACTACATTATATTCTACCTTCATAAACGACCTGCAGTGAGCACTCATTCCTGAAATTAAGTAAAATATAAATGTAATTTGATGCTCGTTTTACAGTCGTTGCGGTCCAGGCTGAGACCATCACCTGGCTGCACCTACGATTCCGAGTGAATCACGTGCGGCTCTCCCGCGAAGATCGTTGTAATTATTTACAAGTCACGGTGCTTTCGCTGTCAAACGAGCGTGGAGAGGTGCTCATCTCCCGCGTAAAGCCCTGCATTGACATGCTAATCTATCCCAATACAATGGCCAGCCCAATAGCTTTTGGGTGCCCTCGATCTTCCTTTTCTAACCCCACCCACTTACCCTTGGGCTGCACCCATCTCAGGCCTATATAACACCCTGCTACAGCAGCTCTCTTGCTATATTTTTCACCTGAGGATGATTGCTTGTCTTGCGATCGAAACGTTGTGATTTTTTTTTCTATCTACTTGACTTTACCGGAAGACCCAAAGAGTATCAATTCCTGCAGTCACGAAAGCTTCAAGTCAATCTAGATTTGAAGTTTTCGTGACTGCAGGGATCCATACTCTTTGGTTCTTTTGGTAAAGTCACGTAGGTAGAAAAATAATAGATCACGACGTTTCGATCGCAACACAAGCAATCATCATCAGGTGGGACAACCACAGCAAGTCGACGAGAGATCTGCCATGGCACGAGATTATATAAGACTCGGTAGAAGGGGGGCTGGGAGTGGGGAGCTGAAGCAACAGGAGATGCGGATTCAAACACAAATCCAAAGCGGTCAGTGTTAACAATGTATATATGTGTAATAAAGGTCGCGGAGGCAACTTCTGGAATCAGTGTTCTTTATGAACTTTCTTCCACAGCTCTCATCGTACTGGCTCCTTTGCTCTATGGCTCCTTCACGCTATAGGCAGACAGCGTGAGAGGGAGGGATAGAGAGTGAGAGAGATGACTGTCGCTGTCACGTGGCAGGCTCTGGACCCCGCGCTCCCACGTGGCTCCCCCCTTGGTTCGTTCCAGCTCTGACCACGTGTTGCCCGTCTCCACCCCTTTTAATCCCTGGGTCACGTGGTGCCTCTCAGCCAATCCTGGGTAACCTCCCTGGAATCTTCCAGATCCCATCCTATGGTCCCAGGACCAGGCCCCTAATTCGTCTCCCCATTGGCTGTGGCTGAAGCCAGCAGAGCCAATCATCTTCTTCCAGGTGTAACCTTCGCATTACGTCAGGGCCACTCCCCTACTCCTCTCCCCATTGGTTATGGGCTGGGACCGGTAGAGTCAATCATTAGCAATCAGGTGTGACCACTTAATCACCCAGGTATACCCTCACATTACATATGTATTGAGGGAAAGGAAACTAGCGTAAATGTTTGACTACACGTGACGCTGCTCGTGTGCAAGGGGAGGCCGTTGTGTGCCGCCTCTAAACCATCGCCCGTCCTCGCAGTGTTTGTGCTCAGGGACAACTGTGGACTGTAATAGCAGAAGTCTCGCGTCTGTGCCTGCGGGAATCCCCACCACCACGCGAGTGCTGGCGTTGTCCAGCAATCAGATCACGAAGCTCGAGCCCGGGGTGTTTAACCACCTGACGGCACTGGTGGAGACACGAGACACTGAGACTCCTGCTATAGCCAGAGCGATAGTTAATCGTTGCACATAATCACAAAAACATCTTTAATAATTACGCAAAAGAAAAAATAATAGTGTTTTTGACCGCGTTTAGGTAAATATTCGTGCCTTTAAGAAGTATACTGTAGCTCTGATCATTTACATATAGGTAATTTTATTTGGCAGATTTCATGATTGTATATATGTAATAACAGTCTTGGTGACGACTTCTGGAATCCGTCTTTTATTTACTTAGGGTACAATTACTTCCTGCTGCTGATAGGCAACGTGAAGTGGACAGATAGACCGAGAGAGACGCATGGCCACGTGGCAACTCGGAGCCCCGCTCACGCGTGGCCCCTTCCTCCGTTCGTTCCTGTTCTGACCACGTGTCGTTCTTCTCTACCCCTATTTAATACCCGGGTCACGTGGTACGCTTCAGCCAATCCTCGTTAGCCTGCATCGAATCTTCCAGGCCCCCTCATCAGCTCCCGGGACCACACCCCTGACTCATCTCCCCATTGGCTGAGGCCAAAGCCAGCAGAACCAATCTCCCTAGCTGTCACCTCTCCATCACGTCAGGGCCATGCCCCCAGGCTTCCCCTCATTGGCTGTAAACCAGGACCGGCAGAGCCAATCACCATGACGAGTTGTGATACGTCAGTGAGCCGGATATAGCCTCATATTACATATAGATATATTTTCAAATAACAGATGTGCATAAGAGTGTTTTCTTAAGATAACAGATCTTTGTGAATGTGAATTAAATTTGATTGAGTTGATACATCTCTGGGAAAGCGAATCGGGGTGAACGTAAGAGGTCTCGATGAGATGCATTAATGCGAATGGATCACATACTAATTAATAACGCGGTTATCTATTAAATTAAGTAGATATTTCTGATGCCTCACTCTATGAAAGTAATTTAAGGTCTCTTACAATCACAGATCTCTGAAAGTAAATTTAATGCAGTTTAACAAGCAGGTCTGTTAGGGTTAATGTAAATTTAATCAAAGTTGTTTCAGATCAGATTTGTCTAATGGCGAATGGAGGGATTGTCAACTCCAATGTCTACATGAAATAAAATGTAAATGTCTCTGGTTAATTACTTCACGTGAACGAATTTAGCACTCATTAACAACATTATTTCCATGACAGTGGATATAATTCAATTTGACAAAATAAAGATCTGAGAAACAGTATGGAGGTCACTCCTCAACTAATGTATTTGGAAGTGAATAGAGGCCACTTTGAACGAAGAGGTCTCCTACACCATCATAAGCTATTAGTACCCGCTGGGGTGTTTGACAGTCTGACCCAGCTGACTGGTCTGGATCTTAATCGGAACCAGCTGCAGGCTCTTCCCACTGAGATGTTTGACCGTCTCGGGAATCTGCAGCGATTTGATCTAAGCAGCAACCAGCTGAAGAGCGTTACCAGGGGAGTGACTGGTGGTCACTACAGAGTCAACGCATCGAGTCTAGACAGTCATTATAACGGAGAGTATGGGACAGCGAAAGATGTGTGTAAAAAAGCCATGCGAGTTGCGAGTTTGGAATTACATTGAGATACAGAGGGACAGATAGATCAGAGAAAAAAAACGCTTGTAAATAACATCAAACGGTTACCAAAAGTAAGCTGGCCTGGCCAGTTATGAGCTACCTCTAAACCGTTGCCCGTCCCTCGGAGTGTTCGTGCCCAGGAACAACTGTGGACTGCCGGAACAAACAACACGCGTCTGTCCCTGCGGGAATCCCCACCAACGCACTGAATCTATGGTTGAACAACAATCAGATAACGAACCTCGAGCCTGGAGTGTTTGATAGTTTGACAGCACTGGTCGAGACACTAGACACTGAGGCTCCTGCTATTGGGACTTGCGATTGTGAATCATTATGTTTAATTACACACAAATTCCCATGAGAAAAGTGAGAGTTCGCTTTGAGCAAACAGTTTGTAGGCAAATACTCACCCAATGCCTCTCAAAGTGAATAGAGGCCACTTTGAATTAACACGTATCTAGCATCATCATAAGCCATTTGTACCCGCTGGGGTGTTTGACAGTCTTACCCAGCTGACAGTTCTGTCTCTGCCTACAAACCAGCTGCAGGCCCTTCCCGAGGGAGTGTTTGACCGTCTAGGGAATCTGCAGCGTTTGGATCTGAGGTACAACCAGCTGAAGAGCATTTCCAGGGGCGCGACTGATGGTCGCAAAAAGTCAATGCATTGACTCGAGACCAATTGCATCACTCGCATTCTCAGGGCACCCGTTGTATGAGTTTAAGAATCACCACGATGTTGTTAATTAAACTGCAGTTGTTTCAGTAGTGCCGGAGGTATTACCGACACCTATAAAGAGACTCAAACAATGCAAATAAAGAAGTGAACGGCAACTGGTTGAAGTGCTATTGGAAACCCGAACTTCACTTTGAAACGTAACATTCCAATGTGGCTGCAGAGGAAGTTTTTGATCGGAGTGGACCACCTGCTATGGCTGGCGGACTGGCGGACGGACACTTGAAAAGGACGTGTGGGCTGATAATTTATATTATATGATAGTTCACATATGAAGAAATGCAATCGCATATGAAGACACTATGCTGAACAGATGGGCATGGAATCATTTTACAGAGGACAACGATACAATCTTGCTACGTGTAACTTAAACACTACTTGTCAATCAATTGCTGGGAGGAAGACCCTCTGCAGCCACATAGGTAATGGAAGGTTGTTTGACCATACTTCGCCATGCAGCTCAAGACGGCGAGGGACGGGCGACCGTTTAGAGGCGGCTCAAAACGGCCTCCCCTTACACGCGAGCTGAGTTGTGTGCGGTCCAACATTTACACGAGTTGCCTCTTCCTAAAGCTTTCCCTGAAAAATATTCTTCACAAAACATTTTGGAGTGCTTAGTGCATGTTGAAATAATTTGTTCATCTTGATTGTTTCAGAGTTCCATTAATATATCTATTTGGTTCTATAATTTTTGTTATTGTAAATTAGTTGGATCATCAATTTAATAATATATTTACCATATCTCCCTTAAAAAGAGCGATGTATATTTTATTAGGCTCTCGCTGAGTTATATGTATAAATGTATGTTCAACACGTATATTTGCATCATCGGCCTTGATAAATCCACTGCTGGGTGGAGGTATCTGCAAGCCGTAGTGATGACCATGTGATGTTATAATCCACACCGCAACTGCACAAGAACTGCTGTCATTACTCTATCTCAACGGTGGACACCCTTCCGGGTGCATTCCCTCTATTGGCTACCACTCCGTTATAGTTATTGACCACGGTCAATGTGCATTGGCCATCGTGGATTATTCCATCATCCCTTCTCGCGCAGTATCCTGGCCAAGCCAGCTTACTTTATTATCCGTTTGATGTCATTTGCGGGAGTTTATTCTCTGATCCATGTGTTCCTCTGTCTGCCTCTCAATGCAATTCTAAGCATGTAACTCGCAGTGCTTCTGAGTGAATTTCTCAGTCGATGTCTTGTACTTTGCATTATAATCACCGTTTTTCTGAACCATCTGACATACCAGGTGTTTGCCACTGATCAACAACTCTCTTCTGCAAGCACATTGGAATGGTAAGTTGCATTGTGAAGTTCAGCATTACAAAAACACTCCAACCTGCTCTCGCCCATCTCTTTCATGGCCTAGTGTTTATCTGCTCATATGTGTTGCTAAATCCTCGGACCCGTACTGATATAACTGGCGTTAAAATAACAGCGCGGGCGTGATGGCAGTGATTCAAAATGCATACAGAGGGTGCGCTGAGAAAGCGAGCAATACATTGAATTTTGAGTCGGTGCATTGTCTGTAGTCACCACCAGTCGCGACCCTGTAAATGCTCCTCAGCTGGTTGTCTGCACACCCAGCCGCTGTAGATTCACCAGATGTTCAAACACCCCAGGATCGGGCTTCGTTATCTGATTATTGTAAAACCCCAGACTCTGCTTGGTGATGCTTGTTATTCCCACAGGCACAGACAGAACGCTCCGTTACCCTCACCTCACGTGACCCATCTTTCATTACACCTGAAATAAAGGCTGACTTGCGACTGAAAAATAAATCTATGCGAGCAGGCCGACTTGAGGAAGCCAGTGCACTTGCAATCCGCATCGGCCGAAACATTACCAGGCGCAAGGCCAATGCACTTGTCACGGCAGATCCTGGAATGGATGCGAAGAGGATTTGTTCTAATGTCCGGGGCCTCTCTCGCCATGACTACGCACGTGAAGTACCTACCTCCATCACTGCACAAACCCTTAATGCCCATTATGCTACTGTTTCCCATGATCACTCATACACCATCACCAGTAGGAAGTCTACAGATTCAGCTGCCAACCCAAACCACCACATCTCTGAGCAAAAGATATTCACCATTCTGGACAGACTCGACCACATAGCCATTGACCCTGACAACCTCCAAGCCTGGCTTGTCCGTGTTGGTGTCTCGATATTTTGCAGGCCCATTGCCAAGTATTTACATTTCTCTCCCTTCTCGACAGTTCCTGAGCAGTGAAAGCGAGCTTCCATCAATCCAATATCAAATAATGATAATCCCTGTCAGCATATCTGACTTCAGACCAATATCCATCACTTCTGTTTTATCCAGTATGCTTGAAAGGATAGGTGCAAGGACATTCATTTATCACATTCTGCGCAACTCACCGTCCTCCTCGACTTTCTCCAATCAATTTGCCTTCCACCCTTCAGGATCCACCACTGCTGCCCTCGTCACCATACTCTACACCATTGTTGTCATGCTCACCACAAACAAGTACATTCGTTCAAGATTTGAAGTTTTCGTGACTGCAAGGATCCATACTCTTTGGTTTTTTCGGTAAAGTCACGTAGGTGAAAATAAAATAGTTGTTTTCATTTTTTTCTATTTTCACCTACTTGACTTTACCGAAAAAAACAAAAAGAACATTCGTGTCATCGGTTTGGACTTCGGCAAGGCCTTAGACACTGTCCGTCATGCTTGTTTACTTGAGAAACTCTCAATCACGAATGTTCCAGACAATATATATAACTGAACAGTCTAATTTCTTAATAGCCATTCTCATTGCACCAAGTTGGCGAATGAGACTTCTGATTATGCTGCGATTAGAGGCTCACCGAAATTCGGTTTCGGTGCCGAAAGTTGGCAAATGGCCTCTTTCGGCATACTTTCGGTTTCGGCCGAAAGTCACACCAGTGGGCTAAATAAGTGAATTATTTTGTCATTTGAAAAATGTGACACATTTTTGACTGTTTGGCCGTGTCAGGTGGTGGAGGGTTACAACACATTTATAAATAACGCGATCTGACCCAAAAACCTATATTATGATTAGCAGACAATGGATGCGGCTGTAACCTCGCTCCCAAACTGCTGCTGCTGACGTGTGTGTGTTTGCAGCCTATCGCATAGGATTGCCTAGCGCCAACTGACTGGCCGATAGGCAGAGTGATAAACGTAGCACTAGAATTATATTTTTAAAATAGATCTTCAGTTGACGAATGACGACCGAAAGTCAATATCAGTTTCGGCCGAAACCGAAACCAGACCGTAAAAAAATTACTTTCGGCTGAAACCGAAAATATGCCGAAAGAGGCCATTTGCCAACTTTCGGCGCTGAAACCGAAACCGAATTTCGGGCGGCCTCTACTCGTCGATCTCTTTCTCTCCGGAGTTTTAATCTCGTTATGGGAATTGTTAAAAGCTCAAAAGATACAAAAAAACAGCACCTTGGGCATGTTAGCAATGATTCCTAAACGTGTACAGAGGATGCACCGAGAATGCTAGTGACACAATGAGTCTCAAGTTGAAGCATTGACTCTGGAGTGACCACGATTCACGCCCCCTGGAATAGCTCTTTAACTAGCTGTTTCTCAAATCCACCGCCTGCAGATTCCCCAGGCGGTCAAACACCCCAGCGGGAAGAGCCTGAAACTGGTTACTATCAAGACCAAGATCAGTCAGCTCGGTCAGACCGTCAAACACCCCGGGCTCCAGCTTCGTGATCCGATTGCTGTAAATACCGAGCACTTGCGTGGTGGTGGGGATTCCCGCAGGCACAGACGCGAGGCTTTTCCTTCCACAATCCACAGTTGTCCCTGAGCACGAACACTGCGAGGGACGGGCGAAGGTTTATAGGCAGCTCAGTTGGTTGTTTCTCAAATACAAACCTTGCAGATTCGGCAGACGGTTAAACACCCCAGCAGGAACAAAACTGAACTATGAACTAAACTATTTTAATGGTATCACGCTAGGTCCACTGAGCAAAATATTTATTTTTCTGAAGCGAAGTGACCGCAAACGATAACTCAACTTAGTGGCTTATCATGTAGAAATTGATTTCAGCCAAATACTATAATCGGATGTTTCTAAATGTGCAAGGAAACCCTGAAGGACCCGGGAAAAAGTCGACGCAACCATGGGGAGAACATGCAAACTCCAAATTTAAAAGAGTCAGGGTCGGGATCGAACACACGATCTCCTGCATAGAACTGGTTTAGTGTTTAGTTTGTTGTCCTTACCCCGCAACTCAGATTAGCAAGGTTGGCCATGTACTGTTCGAAAAATTTTGAAAATACATACATACCAGAGGATATATTTAACATATCGCCACCGTGGCACCCAGAGCTGACAGCTGGTTCCTCTTAAGATCTAGAGATGTCAGCTCTGTTCAGACTGTCACTCAAGCAGGTACTAATGGTTTATGGTGTAGATATCACTTATTTCAAGTCGCCTCTTTTCACTTCCAACGACATCAGTTGAGGAGAGACCTCCAAAATATTTCACAAAGATGCATTTGCTCTAAGTGAATGCTCACTACTCTCGGGGAAATGTGATAGTGAGAATGAAATCCATTCCCGTGAATTAACGAGAGCTACTTCCATTCGCTATCATAGAGACTTCGTGTCTGAAACAACTTCGATTCACTTCGCATGAAACTTACCAGTTAACGTCATATCTGTTAATTTCATCGAGACATGCTCGTTAAATATTTTCACTTGCAGAGCAAACTGAGTTCACGCGACCACGATTCACATTCATAGAGAAGAGTTAGATAAATACACTTAATTGTTTTCTCCTGTGTCGCGTTAATTTGAGCAGAACTCCTCGCATTCCACACCCCGTAACCCCGTCGTGATTTTCCCGCTTGCGCTGCTCGCCCGCTCCGCTCTTCTGCAGAGGGCGAGGCATCGAGAGCGGGACTTGGGACTTCTCTTGTCTTGTCTTCACTCCGACCAACTCAACAACTCTCCCTCACCCTCCCTTATATATCATCCTTCTATTCACAATGTAGTGAGTCCAACTGAGTCAGACCACGAGCTGGACCGCATGGCTGGAGGCTTCAAGCTTGACGTGGATCTCCTGCCTCTCTAACAGTAAGAACCCCGAGCCCCTCTCGGGGACCCCCCTATATCGGGCCAGGCTGGGGCTGGCTACGCTTCTCGCCCCGCCCACCTTCTCGATCTCTCTCGCCCTTGCCCGAAGGCTCTCGAGAGCTCTTTCCAGCCCACGTGACCACCCATCGGCCTCCTCCACCGGTGGCCCCCCTCCAGTATCATCCGGTCACGTGTCCCCAGGTCAGCCAGAGTAGCATGCCCCCAATGTAACCCTAGCTGGCTGACACTCTCTTGCTCTCTCAACGGGAGCCCTCACCGGACTGTGCGTGGTGCCACCGTGCTTAACCAGTGCTCACCCAAGCCCCCACTAGGGCTGCTACTACACCCCGTGTCTGGGGTGTACACACAACAGGATACCTCCCGCCGTGGCCTCGCAGACACAGCACCACACAGTGACATTCCCAGTCACTACAACAATATAAAAATGTAATTTTAATTAACCTATTCTTCCATAATATAGTTTTTTGGGTTAGATCGCATAAATATATAAATGTGTCATTAAAACACGCCATCACCCGACACAGCCAACTAGTAAGGGTTGTCATGTTAACAGAACATGTCAATTCGTCACTAGTACAGCACACCGGTGTGTTGGAGAGCCAAGCCACAACATTTACAATCTGAGTACGACGTTTCGCCAATAATAAACGTCGTGAGAATTGTATTATGTTTTATTTTTATTATTTTATTATTTCCATTCTACGTAACTTTACTGAAAGATCCAAGATTAGTGACGAATTGGCATGTTCTGTTTACGTGACAACCCTTACTAGTTGGCTGTATCAGGTGGTGGCGGGTTTTGACGATACATATATTTACGTGATCTAACCCAAAAACCTCTAATTATGGATGATATTGGTCGCGAATACCTACGTGTTAAACTAACCTATTCTTATACATTGCTTAGTATGTATGTGTATGTACAGTTGTGTGAATTATAAAAAAAGTTGTTATGGAGTAGTGGGGTTTCTTGTGAATTATTTAGATAACGAATTTACGTGTTTTTGTTTCCCAGGTCGCCAATGTAAAAAAATTACTGTTTTCAATATGTAGAGATAATGATTCATCATCACCAGCGTTACTATTAATCCACTGCTGGACACTGATTCATTGAGACGATAGTCAATGCATTGTGGAAAATATCTGTGATGCAATGAAAATGCAGTATTTACTGACATAATTTCTAAGAAGCATTATAATTGTTATTTAATGAGTCGCGTTAATGTAAATCGATTAACCGTTGGATTTTATTATTTAGAATATCATTAATTGAACAGGTTTAACTATTTAACATCCATGGTTACACATAAGCAGGCATGTATGTTTTATTCATGTTGAGAAGCTCGTGAGTGTGTTGTTTACAATTGTGTATTCGTATTTTTCGTCTTTCTATGATGAGAAATGTGCCACTGTTTGCATAATGTTTTTATGTCACGCGGACTTCTTCTTTTTCTCCAGTGTCACTTTTTATTGAACAGAACTCCTCGCGTTCAACACCCCGTAACTTCATCGTGATTTTCCCGCTTACGCTGCTCGCCTGCTTCGTTCCGCTCACTCCGCTCTTTCTCAGCCTCTCCATTGCTTGTCTGCTCTCTCTCTCTCACACTCTCCTAGCCTCTCCACTGCTAGCCTGCTCTCTCTCTCTCACTCTCCTAGCCTCTCCACTGCTTGCCTGCTCTCTCTCTCTCACTCTCCTAGCCTCTCCACTGCTAGCCTGCTCTCTCTCTCTCACTCTCCTAGCCTCTCTACTGCTAGCCTGCTCTCTCTCTCACTCTCCTAGCCTCTCCACTGCTAGCCTGCTCTCTCTCTCACTCTCCTAGCCTCTCTACTGCTAGCCTGCTCTCGCTTTCACTCTCCTAGCCTCTCCACTGCTAGCCTACTCTCACTATTCTAGCCCCTTTCCTGCTAGCCTGCTCTCTCTCGCCTCTACTGCTAGCCTGCTCTCACTCTCACTCTCCTAGCCTCTCTACTGCTAGCCTGCCTGCCTGCCACACTCCGCTCGCTTCGCTTGCTCCGCTGCTGGCCTACCACTACACAATCTGATAGCTTACCACCGTACACTCTGCTAACCTACCACCGTACACTCTGCTAACCTCTCCACTGCCAGCCTATTATTATATACTCTGGTAGCTTCTAATTGATAGCCTCTCACTATATCTTCTGCTAGCTTCTCTACTACTAACCTACCACTACATACTCTGCAAGCTTCTCCAATGCTAGCCTTCTGCTATATACTCTGCTAGCTTCTCTACTGCTAGCTTCGCACGCTCACACTTAGAATTCCACTAGCTTTTCTACTGCTAGCACTTCTACCCTTGCCTCTCCAACCTCGCCCTTGCCTTTAGTAGGGGTTAAGCCATCACCGCTGGAGAGGGCGAGGTGTGACGAGCGGGGCCTGGGACTTCTCTTGTCTTTCCTCTTCTCTTCACTCCGACCAACTCAACTCCCTCTCTCACACACGCTCCCGTATTTATCCGCCTCCTTATTAACTCCTCATTTATTAAGCTGGCGACCTCCCATCGCCTCACGCCCGTGGCTTCTGTCGCTATCGCCTCAATCTCCCGACAACCTGATGCCTGTTCCGCGCCTGCATTTGCAGCCAGACAATCACTGCTATGCATCTTAATTATCCATCTCTTTTCCGTTGCTCTCTCTCGCCGCACCTGTTCGCCCCGATTCGACCTCACTGTCCCTAACTCGCACATGCATGCACACCGCTGGAAAACCCCCGTGCGCGTTTCTCAACTCCATTTATATTGGGTGCGCGTGGCTACAGCTCCATCGCCAGTCGCGCCCCTGGGAACGCTCTTCAGCTGATTGTTGTTCAGATCCAACCGCTGCAGATTCACCAGGTGGTCAAACACCCCCTCGGGAAGGGCCTGCAGCCGATTGCCAATAAGACCCATATACGTGAGCTGCGTTAGACCGTCAAGCACCCCTGGCTCGAGCTTTGGTGGTGGGGATTCCCGCAGGCACAGACGCGATACTTCTCCCGTGGCAGTCCGCATCTGTCTCTGGACACGAATGCTGCAGGGGACATACAGGTACGACTGTTTAGAGGCAGCTACGACTACATTCTATGTTATCTTCATAAACATCATGCAGAGAGCACTCAGCACACGCTTGTATTACATGAACATTACAAAATTAGCATTTTACTGAAATTAAGTAAAAATACCAATGTAATTTGATCCCTCTTTTTCCATCATTGCATACCGGGTTGAGACCATCCTGCACCTGAGAATCAAAGTGAATCACGTGCGGCTCTCCCGCGTGGTACTTGTAATTAATTTCAAGGTGCGGTAATTTCCCAGTAAAACGAGCGTGTAGAGGAGTTCATCTCCTGTGTTTAGCCGTGCGCCACTCCTAGAAATTCCACATTCATTTGGCAGGAATCTTTCGAACCACAAATCACCCACTATTGATTTTCCAAAAAATAGTACGAATTGTGTTTCACCCACATGGATTAATATGGGGATCGACGTGTGAGTAAAATTTGGACAAAGTATTCTTTAAAATGTGCGTTTTGTGATTATTTTATTTATAACAATAATACCGATCACGCATTCGCTTGGGTGTTCAACATTCTGACCCAGATGACTAATCTGGATCTTGGTGTGGCAACCAGCTGACGGCCCTTCCCGAGAGAGTGTTTGACCGCATGGGGAATATAAAGTGGTTGGGTGTGCACGTCAACCACCTGAAGAGCGTTCCCAAGGGCGAAACTGGTGGTGACTATACACGTTATAGTCCCACAAAGATCGTCATGCATGGGCTGTACACTTAATGCATTACTCCATGTTCTCAGCGCTCACTCTGTATGAGTTCATGAGTCAGCACTAACATGCTGAATGTGTTATTTAAACGGCAGTTGTTTCAGTAGCGTTCGAGGTGTTCCCAACACCTATAAGGAGATCACAAGGAATAAAATAAAGTTGCGGACGAGAGCAGCTTGGACTACTTTTGTGAATATGAACTTCATTATGAAACTTAACATTCTAATGTGACTGCAAACAATCGTTGTTAATCAGCATGACCCACCTGCTATGGCGGATGGTTCAGAAACAGTGATTGTAATGCAAAATTGAGGGAAATAACTGACAAGTGCGCATGGAAGCACTCGGTGTTTCAAGCTTCAAAATGTAGGACTTGAGTTATAGCGCGCCACGCATTCTCTTCCACTGTTGCTATGCCAGCGAGCAGAGTACAGTGGGGTGTATGTAAGGACACGGTTGTTTTTGTGGCATTTGGTGAGAGGATCGTTAAGTGTTGAGACAGGTGTTCGGGATAGCCGGGGGGACACAGGCCAGCGATTGGCTAAGAGGGTAATTGGTTATTAGCTGGCGTCGCTCTGGCGGCAATAACAAGGTCACGTGAGGAGGTGAGTAATAAGCGGGGGGTTGAGATAATTAATGGGGATTAATTGGTGTGGGGATATAAGCCACAGCGCGATGGAGATAGGGTCTTCTGGTCTTGGTCGGCGTCTTGGATGGAGCTGCACCGACGGTGCTCGGGGAATCGCAGAGCAGGCGGTGACAGTAGTAGAGCAGAGATAGAGTGGGTTAGCGGCGACAGACGGAGTAGAGTATAGAGAGACAGTGATAGCGAGAACGCAGTGTGCGAACAAGGGTAGCCATGCATCTGAAGGATGCAGTGTAGAGTAGCAGTGGAGTCGACAGACCTAGCGAGAGAGAGAGAGACGCGGAGGAGACGCGGAGGAGACGTGGCGCGGAGAGAGAGAGACGCGGAGCGACGCGGAGCAGAGTGAGGGCACGGAGAGACGCGGAGCGGTGGCGCTGCAGAGAGAGACGCGGAGCGGTGGCGCGGCGGAGGTGGACTGTTGAGCGGAAAATAAAGAGAACAGAAAGACAGCCGAGTATGAGTCCTACAACTGGTGTCAGAAGTGATAAAAGACCTGCGCCGGAATGTCCAAGAAAGTTATGAAGAAAAAGAACTTGCCAGCAGCCTCGTCGGCGGACGTGATACCTCCATTGGGAGTGGAGGCCCCTGCATCGCCGCAGGACGTGACTGAGCAAGCACCGCCGCACGACGAGGTCGACCCGCACGACGAGGAGGAACCGAGCCCGCCGCACGTATGGAGAGCTACGATGGCGGTGTGGGAGGCCAGGATGACGGCACTCACACAAGAATTTGATCAATTTCTGCGGACAATGCGGGAAGCGCCGACGGGATTGGATCCACAGCCACATGATCTTGTTACATCCGCGGGGGCCGACGGCGCGGCTGGATCTCCCGAGGCGCCAGGTGCGCAGCTGGACGAGGAGGAGGAACTGGAGTCGCTGCCCTCGAGCCCGCCATGCCGGCTGCATGTGGAACGCTTCGAGGTCCCAGCCGGCGACTGGACGGCGTTTACACGACGATTTCGGGCAGAGTACAAGTCGCTCGGGTGGACGGAAGCTCAAGCGCTACGGGCGCTGCCAACGGCCTTGGAGGACGACGCGTTGGCGAGGTTCTACGGCCTCCCGAGAGATATTCGCGGCGATGCAGAAAATTTACGAACCTCGCTCGGTCGCTAAGCGCAAGTTCCAATTGAGGCGACGGGCGGAGGGAGAATCTCCCCTCGCGTATCGCAGTGCGCTGTTGACTTTTGACCAAGCGGCTTACCTGGCAATGGACGAGCCGGCCCTTGATTCTTTGGCCCAGGAGAAGCTGTTGCAGATGGTGAAGGAGCTACAAGTCGTCCTCTCGCTTCCCAGCGGCAACGATGATGACGGGTCATCCTTGCAGCTTGCCAGGAACATCCAGGTCAACCTAAATCTACGCGACGAGCCATCGGCAGGGCCATCTCAGCCCCTGGTGGTGGGCATTGGAGCGGACGGTGGTCTACCGAAGGGCGAGCCGACGCCGCTGACGGCAGCGGCCGCACGACCACCGTTGAGCCCACACCGCCGCTCGGATACGGGAGGATGTGGCGGTCCGCTACGGTGCTACGAGTGCGGGTGTCAAGGACACTTCGCGCAGGACTGCTGGAGACGGAGACGCGTCTTCCCACGTTCAGCAGGAGCCTACAATCGCGGATTCTACCCAGCGCAGGATTACCAGGCGAGTCGCGACACATGCAATATACGGCCGTATCCTACACCTCACCCATCCACGACGATACATAATGTTGATCCCTTTTCGTATGATGCGCAAGGTAATGCGGTATGGGGTGCGCTGGCTCATCGTGTTTTGGGGGCTGCGCCGGGCTCGTCGGATGTGATGGCGCTTGTTCAAGGGGTTCAAGTTCCGGTTATTGTCGATACGGGGGCTACAGCGACGCTTATTTCCTTGCACACCTTCCGATTGCTTCCTACCTCGGCCCATGTTTTGGAACCGGTGGAGGGCCCGTGTATAGTGGCAAATGGGGGTAGTTTGGGAATTATGGGTCGTATACTAGCAACGATACAGGTCGGGGAGGTGTGTGTAACGGGATACATTTTGGTTTCGTCTGTTCTGGCTGTGCCATGTTTGTTGGGCACGGATTTTTTGCAAAAGATGCCAATTAAGATTTCGATTGAAAAGGGCCAATTGGAATTGCCATCAAGGAAGTGCCTAAAATTTTTGGGAACTCCGTCTAAATTTGCTTGTGTCAACGCTGTGGTCCAGGCGGTGGTTAGCCGCACGGTGCACGTTCCACCTGCGACGCAGATGCTTGTCCCATTGAAATTGAAAAAGGGGCTGTCTGTAGGTAACTTGGAGGAAGGCATATTATTGTCACCTTCAAATGCTGTGACACGAATGCCCTCCTTGGTGGGGGCTTTTACGATGGTGCCAGCGACGGCCGACCCGTTCATTCAAATTGTAAACACAGGGCACGAGCCGGTCGTTATTCAGGAAGGGACTACACTGGCGCACACATCAGTCGAATGAGGTTCGGAAAGTCATGTGTGTTTGGCAGCGTGGGGTGGTAGCATGCTGCCGTGGGTGGAGGAGGAACCGAGCTGGTTTTGCGAGTTGTATGAAGGCAACGACGATTTGACACCCGAGCAGCGGACGCGGTTAAGGGAGTTGCTTTGGGAATTCAGGGACGTGTTTAGCTCGGGGAAGTTTGACGTCGGTCATATGACCTTGTTGCGACATCACATTGACACTGGAGATGCGCCCCCTGTTCGATTGAATCCTCACCGGGTGAGCCCGCTGGAGAAGGATTGCATTCAGAGAACGGTTGACGAGATGTTGCAACAGGATATCGTCTCCCCTTCGTCCAGCCCATGGGGAGCCCCGATCGTGTTGGTTAAAAAAAGAGATGGTTCTCTGCGATTTTGTGTGGATTACCGTAAATTGAATAAGGTTTCGGTGGCGGATGCATACCTGCTTCCGCGCATTGACGACTCATTGGACGCATTGTCCGGTGATACATTTTTTTCCACATTAGACTTCTTATCTGGCTTTTGGCAATTGCCTTTGGACGAGGAATCTAAACCGAAGACGGCTTTTCGCACGCTGCAAGGATTGTTTCACTTTAATGTATTGCCGATGGGGCTGCACTCCGCACCTGACACTTTTTAAAGACTGATGGAACTTGTGTTGACGGGATTGCAGTGGGAGTCGTGTTTAATATACCTGGACGACGTCACTCTGTTCAGACAGGATTTTGAGGGACATTTGCAGCGGCTGCGAGCTGTGTTTGGCAGGGTACGGCGCGCCAATTTGAAGTTTAAACCCCAAAAGTGTCATCTGTTGCGAACATCCGTCAAATATCTTGGGCATGTGGTCAGCGAAGCGGGGGTTGCCACGGACCCGGAGAAAACTAGTTGTGTTTGTGCGTGGCCAGTGCCTAAAACGGTGTCGGAAGTACGTAGCTTCGTGGGTTTTGCGTCATATTATCGTCGATTTGTTAAGAATTTTGCTACGATTGCGAGGCTGCTGCACTCGCTGACCGCTAAGGGTAAGAAGTTTCTATGGGGTGACGAGGAACAGCGTTCGTTTGAAATGCTCCGGGACACTTTGGCAGACGCACCGCCGCTCGGGTATCCAAATTTTGCGGAAATGTTTACTTTGGACACTGATGCCGGTGATACGGGCATCGGCGCTGTATTGTCGCAAACGATTGACGGTGTTGAAAGGGTCGTCGCGTATGGCAGCCGGGTACTGTCCCCGGCAGAACAAAGGTATTGTGTAACATGCAGGGAATTATTGGCGATTGTTCACTTTGTGCAGTTGTATCGACCGTACTTGTACGGGTGACAATTTTTGGTCCGCACCGACCACGCGGCACTGCAGTACTCCTTGCAGATCGATCAACCCTTGGGCCAAATGGCTCGCTGGCTTGAGGTCCTGCAGGGATACTCAATTACGGGTCCAGCACAGGAAAGGTACGCATCATGTTAACGCGGATGCTCTGTCCCGGTTGCCTCAGGCATCGGGCTCGTGTAGATGCTCCGAAGGATCGCTGCGTTGTGGGCCGCCGCTGCAGAGCATGCCGAGCATGGCGCTGCAGCTAATTCGAACCAGGTTGACGAAGCACTGGGTACTGAGCCTGTGTTCCTGGGATTGTCACGGGGGCGTTGGGTGCGGTTGCAAATAGACGATCCGTCGCTTACCAAGATGAGGCTACGTGCCTCTCGTTCAAAACAGTCGGATGATCGGGCCTTTCTTCGACTCATTGACGACCTCCTGGTTAGATGGGATGTCGTCTTACAGAAATTTTGTATAGTGGTGCCACTGTGTTTGCGAGGGAAACTCATTTCCGACACGCACGAGCGATTGATGCACTTGGGGGAGAAGAAAACCGCGTTGACTTTGAGTAACAATTTATATTGGCCGGGTTTACAGAATGATGTTCATTTGTATGTTAAAGCTTGTCACGAGTGCGCACGGCGGAAGGCGCCGGCCCAGCCATGCCGGATACCATTGCAATCGATACGTGTTTCGCGGGTCAACGAAATTGTAGCCCCTGACATTCTGGGACCGTTCCCCATTACCCCGCGGGGTCACAAATACCTGCTCATGGGGGTCGAGTACCTAACTCGGTGGCCTATGGCATGGCCGCTAGTGGACTAATCGGCGGGATCAATCGTGGAGGCCTTCCTGCAGGGTTACATTTTCTATAAAGGGGCCCCAGAGCACCTGCTTATGGACCAGGGTATAAATTTTTCATCCCGCCTTTTGAAGGAGGTGTGTGACGCATTGGGTACGAAGAAAATCCGGACATCCCCATACCACCCGCAAACCGACAGAATGGTCGAGCGTCTTCAACGAACATTGACATCTATGTTGTGCCAACAGGTTAATTCGGCTCAGACAGATTGGGATTTACATGTCCCGGCGGCTTTAGCCGCTTATAGATTGCCCCCACACGCTTCCACAGGGTATTCGCCATTTTATCTAATGTATGGGCGTGAACCAGAAGCCCCGGCCTTGGTCAGGCTGGGTGTGAAATCTAAGAGCAAGTCGCCAATGGTGGCTGTCCCCATGCGCGAGTAATTGGATCGGTTGAATGAGGCCAGGGAGGCCTCGCTGCGAAACACGGAACAAAGGCAGGCAGCTAATGAACGTCTGCACGGTGGGCAGCCTCCACGGGAACCATTGCAGGTGGGGGACAAGGCTTGGTTACATTGTCCGATGGTGCCGGTGGGCACGTCACGAAAATTCCACCGGCCCTGGCAGGGGCCCGTTGAGATTGTGGAAGTTCGTCGGGATCAAAGTGTAAGGATTCGCTACGGTCGACGGTTGTGGCACATTCACCCGTCACGGTTGAAAAGATATGTGGTGCCGTATGATGCATCATCTCCAATCCCGGAACGGCCTGTATTGGATGTGTCCCGCGAGTGTCCTGGGGGGCGATGGAAGGATGCACCTCTGCGGTTTACCCCCCGTGTGTCTGCAGGAGCGCCATTTTTGAGGCAACGGCCACACCGGGACGCACAAGGCCGTGGGTGGCTCTCGTCGAGGAATGGACAGGGTGATGGAGATGGACGCATGGTTCGGGCAGAACGCTGCCCTGTGGCCACGGACAGGTATGCCCTAGCCCCTGTTCAATCGAGTCGGGGTCACGGACCGGCCGCGGGGACACGTTCAAGAAGATTAACTTTTACTTAATTCCTTGGGAACATGGGGTTGTGTATATTGAGCATCTGTTGTACTTTCTTGTGTATTGTGGGTTCCGCGTGGCGCGTTGTCTTTAGCCGGGGCGGCTAGTTTTTTTCAACGGGGGGGGGTGATGTAGGACTTGAGTTATAGCATGCCACGCATTCTCTTCTACTGTTGCTATGTCAGCGAGCAGAGTACAGTGGGGTGTATGTGAGGACACGGTTGTTGTTGTGGCATTAGGTGAGAGGGTCGTTAAGTGTTGAGACAAGTGTTCGGGGTAGCCGAGGGGACACAGGCCAGCGATTGGCTAAGAGGGTAATTGGTTATTAGCTGGCGTCGCTCTGGTGGCAATAACAAGGTCACGTGAGGAGGTGAGTAATAAGCGGGGGGTTGAGATAATTAATGGGGATTAATTGGTGTGGGGATATAAGCCACAGCGCGACGGAGAGAGGGTCTTCTGGTCTTGGTCGGCATCTTGGATGGAGCTGCAGCGACGGTGCCCAGGGAATCGCAGAGCAAGCGGTGATGGTAATAGAGCAGAGATAGAGTGGGTTAGCGGCAACAGACGGAGTAGAGTATAGAGAGACAGTGATAGCAAGAACGCAGTGTGCGAACAGGGGTAGCCATGCATCTGAAGGATGCAGTGTAGAGTAGCAGTAGAGTCGACAGACCTAGCGAGAGAGAGGCGGAGGAAACACGGCGCGGAGAGAGAGAGACGTGGAGCGACGCGGAGCGGAGTGAGGGCACGGAGAGACACGGAGCGGTGGCGCGGCGGAGGTGAACTGTTGAGCGGAAAATAAAGAGAACAGAAAGACAGTCGAGTACGTGTCCTACAGAAATACATTGATAGACAGAGAAAGGAACACATGGATAAGAGAAAAACGCTCACCAATGACAACAAACGTTTCATTAAAATAAGTTGATTTGTCCAGAATATGGCGCAAGAAGTTATAATTGAATAATTAACAATGGCCAATGACAATGGCCAATGCACATTGGCCATGGTAGATAACAATAGCGGAGTGGTAGCGAGAGAATGCGCCCGGAAGGACATCCACTGTGGAGATGGAATAATGACAGCAGCTCGTGTGCAGGTGCAAGGTGGATTAATACATCGCATGGTCGTGAATACATCTTGCAGTAAATGGATCATGGATCTTCATTATTACATTTCTACTTATTGATAAAGATAAATTAACGTAACTAAACAAGAGAGTCTTGAAATACACATCATTATTTCAAAGGTAGACATGCGGAATGCTTGGATACATTAAGGACCTAAAACGCATGACAATATTTGACACATATAAGGCAAACCCAATTAAAAAACGAATCTCACTGTCAAAAATATCGTGTGATGTATATTACTTGGCAGGCAACACTGAAATATGTTGTGAAGAACATTTTTTCAGGGAAAGCTTCAGTAAGAGGCACCTCGTGTAAATGTTGGACCATACGTGAAGCCGCTCGCGTGCAAGGGGATGAAAGTTGTGAGCCGCCTCTAAACCGTCGCCCGTCCCTCGCAGTGTTCGTGCTCAGGGACATTTGTGAACTGTGAACATAAACGCCTCACGTCTGTGCCTGCGGCAATCCCCACCACCACGAAAACGCTGTCATTGGGCAACAATCAGTTCACGAAGCTCGACCCCGGGGTGTTTGACAGCCTGACGGCACTGGTGGAGACACGACACCATGAGGCTCCTGATAAATCCCCTGCAATCGTAAATTATTAGGAATTATGATATACATACTGTACTCTTAAAAAACGTTCATAATTAAACTCAATATAACAACATTGTTTAAAAATGCGTTGAGGTGAACATGGTTGCCTTTTTTACAGAAGACATGTCTATGAAAGCGAATGTAGGTCGTATGAGTGAACATTTATTTGCGACAGTAATCGAGATGATTTTAACAGGTCTCTAATGAGGGGCATTAAAGCGGCTGCAGGTGGTATTTAATAACAATGTTATCTATGGAATTAATAGGATGAATCTAACACTTCTCTATGAACATGAATCGAGGTCGCTTCAACTCCTAGATCTCTCTGCAAGTGAATGAAGTTCGATTTAACTGACAAGTCTCAATGGAAGTAACTGTTGTACCTTTAACTCTTCGATTGCATTTTAAGTGAATCGACGTTGTTTAAGAAAAAAATTCCGTGGTATTGAATGTAGGTTTTGTCGACTCCAATGTCTCTATGCGAGAGAACGGAAGTGGCTCTGCTTAAACACTTCATGTGAAATAGATGTCGCTCTCACGAACACATTTCCATGATAGTGGTGAGACTTCCTTGTGAGCAATTAGCATGGAGATCACTACTCAACTCATATCTCCAGAAGTGAATATGGGCCACTTTTAACTAACAGGTTTCTAACATCATCATAAACCATTACAATCCGCTAGGGTGTTTGATAGTCTGCCCCAGTTGACTCCTTTGGCTCTGAATAACAACCAGCTGCAGGCCCTTCCCGAGGGATTGTTTGGCCGCCTGGGGAAGCTGCAGCATTTAGATCTGTCAAAGAACCAGCTGCAGAGCATTCCTCAGGGCGCGACTGGTGGTTGCCCACAAAATCAACGCGTCGACTCTACACGCAATTGCATCACTCACATTCTCAGCCCACCCTCTGCACGAGTTTATAAGTCACCGCTAACACGCTGATTTTGCTATTTCAACGACAGTTGATTCAGTAGTGATCTAGGTGTTACCAACACCTATAAGGATACTAAAACAATGCACATGAACAGCACGTTTCAAAACTTCATTTTGAAATGTAACATTCCAATGTGTATGCAGAAGAGCGTTTTTGACTGGATTGAATCACCTGGTTTGGCTGGCTGGCTGGTTAGAGGACGGACGGATGGATACCCCAAATCCGATAGGAAGACACTGTGCAGAAAAGAGGGACAAGTAATAATTTTACGGAGGACCACAGGATAATCTTGTCACTTGTAACGTACACCTCTTTGACATTCCACTGTGAAACGAAGACCCTCTGCAAACCATATAGGTAATGGGAGGTTGTTTAACCATTCTTCACCATGCGGGTCAGTGGATGTTAGTGAAAACTGGGGTAGAAAGAACAACTTCTATTAACTTTAATCGAGATGTGTATTTTAAAGCGAGTTGTATTCACATTCATAAACATCTGTTAAAGGGAGCTTCATTCACAGAGAACTGGTAGATTTGCCCGACTCCCAGCCACCTGTAGAGACCCGTTAGCTTAAGATAACTCCATTCATCACATACACGTGAGGTAACTTAAATAAACTACTTTTAATTTCATAGATATGTACCTCTATAGAACAAGACGTATAATAGTTTCATATTAATTCATTCACTTTAACGCCATTCGCTTTATGTATTATAGAGATGCATAAATTGACACGACTATATTCCCCTTCCGTAAAGTGACGTTCATTCGGTTTCATATTTTGCATGCTTTAGTTAAAAGGACCTGCATTTAATTACAACATTCCTCGAGTATACAATTGATGTATTGTGATTATTGTTCATTTATCCATGCTGCTGTTGATGGATTTACACTACAGTAAATGTATTATGATTGCCGTTAGACTCTCACGCACGTGGCTACAACTGTACTGTCAGTTGCGCCTCTGGGGCCGTTCTTCAGGCAGTTGTCACTCAGAGCCAAATGAGTGAGCTGGGTCAGTTTGTCAAACATCGAAGTGGGGAAATACGCCAGTTGGTTCTGATCCAGATACAGGCGCTGCAGATTAACCAGACTAATTGCAATTTAAATCCACAAGCCAGATGAGTCACACTGAGAATAACCACAGAGGGTATTCTTAGCTTATGATGATGCTTGAGATTTCTTCGTAAAAGTGACCTCTATTCTATATCAGTGACCTCGAATGGTTTTCGTTAAATTTCAATCAATCAATAAATATTGGTCGACTTTTCCGAACTGAATCGGATCGCGGGAGCAGCGATTCCGCCAAGGCATTCGATCCTGTCCTGTCTTTTGCCAGCGATATCAACTGTGGCTCCCGGATTGCAAGTCTCTCCTCGGCCAGGCACACCACCTGGTATTTCCAGCGCAATCACAGGCGGCTTTGGGGTCTTTTGACTGGAGGACGTCCTTCAAACGTTTCCCAGGGGAGTCTTTCTTTCGACATCCTTAGCAGACGACCCATCCACCGTAGCTGCCTTTGCTTCACACGTTGCATCTCTTGCGGATAGCCGTGCTTCTCACCAGATCCTCGAGAGAGAGACCTGCCACCCTGCACAGGAAACCCATTTCTGTTGCTTGCACCCTTGAGCGTGTCCTGTCAGTATCCAGGTTTCGTGGCCGTAGGTCCGGATCAGGACGAATATCGTCCGATAGACTGAGAGGTTTGCCTGAAGTCTCACCTCCTGTGTTATGACCACAGACCAGTTCCTCATCTGCATCATTGTGACCGCCGCTCCTATCCAGTCTTAGATCTCATTTTCCCTTCTTCCATCCCTCGAGAAATACACCCCGAGGTACCGGGAGTCTTCGATCTTCTCCACTACATCGTCATTGAGGAAGAGGGCTCTGCTACTCTGATTCGGCCACAGCCATGGTCTTGATTTTGGAGGTGCTAATGCCCATTTCGACCACCTCACATTCCGCAACGCTGCTCAGCGAATTCTGGAGGTCGGGGTGTGTTGGGGCTCGGAGGATGATGTAATCTGCATACAGCATTGCCGACACCTCCCTTCCACCAACGCTGATGCCTGTCGCCACCGTGCGATAGCACACAGCCTTTTCGAAGTCTGATCCAGATTGGAAAAGGGTCTGTCTGGCATGCCAGACCCAGCTCTCGCTTTGCTCTTACAGGGAACTGATCGCGCGTAGAAACAAGTCAGTAACGCTATATTCATGTAGCACTTACCACATCAACTCACAAGAGACTCGATCGTAAGCCTTCTCACATTTAAATTGCACACGTCCCTGAACTCGTATGACCAGACGAGACCGCCGCTGATATGAAAGTCTCTTTTGCAACAGAGACCTGGGGTACAAGTATAATGAGTGGCTCCGACACGGTAAGAACTTTATGTTGTTTATTAATAAATCTTCGATACAGCTTGGTTGTCTCCCTCACTCTCTCTACGGATGTTACGCCGCCCAGGCGGCTTTGCTGCCCCGTGTCACGTGGCGCTCACCCACTCGCTAACACGCCGCTGGCTGACGGCGTCCTAGGGAGCAGCTGAAGGTTGAGCCGCCACGTGGCCGATGGAGATGGCGGGGCAGCAACGACGGGGAGCTCCTCTTGATCTTCAATACCGACCTCACACCTTGCTCCGGCCCTGGCTTATATGCGCTCCCCGGCGACTAAGCCCCGCCTCTGGCCACGCCCCTCCTGGAACCTTCGGGAACGCTCCAGAGCAGCGGTCGGGAACCTATGGCTCGCGAGCCATATATGGCTCTTCTGGTGACGGCATATGGCTCCCAGACAATTTTTAGTTGAAAAAAAAAATCAGTTTGGAACTGATTTTAAAATACTTGTGATATTGCTTAATAATACTGTGTCATTTTTAAGTAAACAGAAATTAGTTTTGAAGATAAATTTCACGGGTCACGGGGCCTCAACGCCTGCATGAAGCTCAACCTCACCACGTACGAACCAGACTACAAGGCCATCAGCAAAACCATGCAGCACCAGAAGTTGCATTAAAAGTAAGACATATTTAATTTATTATACGTTAAAAATACTATATGGCTCTCAATGCAATATATTTAGAAATATTTGGCTTTTATGGCTCTCCCAGTCAAAAAGGTTCCCGACCCCTGCTCCAGAGGCTTCCCTGGTGGATCCGCCCCCTCACCTTTGCTCCAGATATAAACCCTACCATAAATAGACCATAACTGCATAACAAGTAATGTCCCACATTATACAGGAAATGGCGCTCTCATTACACAAGCAAAGGATGCACAATGCAAGATATTTCACTGTTCAAAACTTAATAGTAAAATAAAAAACAAAGGCAAGAACACAAGTTTTATTTTAAATTCATAAGGGCAGTCTCTGTGTGTGGAATATATCCAACGCATGTAATGGGCAAGAGTAAATGTGATATTTAATCGATAGCTATTTTCAAATTTACTCTGGCTGCAGCTCCACCACCATTCACGCTTGGGAACACTCTTCAGCTGATTGGTTCTCAGAGCCAGGCGTGTGAGCTGGGTGAGATTGTCAAACACCCCAGCGGGGAGAGATGTCAGCTGGTTGCTTTCTAACCACAGCGTCTTCAGATTCACCAGGCGGTCAAACACCCCGGGCTCGAGCTTCGTGATCTGATTGTCGTTCAACCACAGGCTCTGCCTCTTGGGGATGCCCACAAGAACAGACGCGAGGCCTCTCCCCTCACAGTCAACAATTGTCGACCAATACGAACATTGCGAGGGGCAGGCGACGGTTTAGAGGCGGCTCAGAACGGCCTCCCCTTACACGCGAGTGGCGTCGCGTGTAGTCCAACATTTATACGAGTTGCCTCTTCCTGAAGCTATCTGTCAAAATGTTTCATGAAAATGTTTTAGAGTGATTAGTGTTCATGTGCATCTATATTATTATTATACTGTATATACACAAATACAGTGTCTTTATGTCTGTTCCGAACACAAATCCACACCATCGCCACCAAACTTGTCAGGCTTACCTTTTAGGCTTTTAAACCCCCGCGGAAAACCTTTGCTACATGGCGTGTCGACATTTAATATAGGGTGGCCCGGGGCCCTCCAAACAGCACCCCACACACTCTCAGTGACGTCACCATCCCTCGGACACATTAACCTGGCCCCGCACCTCTAACAGTTACATAATGACCCCCTCCTCATCAAGTTCATCTTCCAATTGCGGTTGATTGCATCACCCAAAACCCCGTTGGTGATTCCAATTCACGGCCAAACTCAATGAGCACGCCCGTCATCTTTATGTGGCGAGATAAACAGCACGACATCATTCACGCTTTAAAACAAATCTTAGCTACTGTAAATTATTCACTTTTATAGAAGTTACATGTAAAAAATTTTACTTTTTAATTACTTTCAACGCTGACATGCTGATTGAAATGCATACGTGGTGTGTGTGATTGCGCGACTGAGTGGATGCGTTATTGTGAGCGTCGGTTGTCTGCATAAGTGTGAGAGTTTGTGAGTTCGTGAATAAGTATGCTAAAACATGTGCGGTATTATTATATACACTGCTGAAATGTTACTGCGGATATTCATAATGCTTATGTTACCGCTGAGGATACTACTACTGTTGATTAACAAACTATAAATGATGATACTGGTGACGATAATACTAACACTGCTAATGATGCTACGATGCGAGTTGCAAATTATGATAATTCAATTCCTGAAGATATTGCTGCTGATAATGATTGCTGATGATGATTGGTTATAATGCTATTGGAGTGTAATAGCACCGGCTGATGGACAGCAGCGGCAACTGTGGTGGACAGACAGTACACACGCCGGTGAGCGTGAGCACGGGTGTGTAGGCAGAGCAGAGAAACTAGGGCAAAGGTCACGTAGGACCCCATCTGGAGGCCCCTGGAACCTACTAGTGGCTTCTAGAAGGGAGGCGCGGCCAGGGCGGAGCCAGGCCGCGCTGGTAGGATAAAAGTAGCCGAGAGCGAGAGCTCCGGGCTGCCGGTTCTGGGAGTGGACTCGTCTCGTTGTTGCTGTCGTCTCGTCACCATCGTCGCTGAATTCTTCGCTAGATATTGTGCTGCTAGAAGTTGTTGCCTCTCTCGGTCGACGCCGTCAGTGTTTGACGGTTAGGATAAGCAACTGTGGAGAGTGTGTGTTCGATACCTTGAAAGTTGATATATAAAAGAAGATGCCTCCTACAAACCTTGTTCCCAAATCACTGACACTATACTATAGCTGATGATGCTATTGTTGTTAATAATGCTGCAAATACTTATGTTGATTGCCGATGATCCTGATGATGATGCTCACGCTGCTGATGCTAATGCTGCAAATTCTACTACTGACGTTGCTGATGCTGCAAATTTCTTAAAACAGCAAAATCTTAACAGTTGCTGTAACGCCATCGACCCCCTCCTTTGGAATACAGATTGAGCCACTCTACATTGGCCAAAGCTATCCCCGTAAACTGTTCAATTGTATTTGTGGAGTATTGGTAGTGTTGTGTTTTGGTTTCCATATTTCCATTTTGTGCATGGTTAAGATTATGAATTAACATGTTTTTGTGTCCAAGGCTTCCACTGAAAAGAGTGAATTTCAAAAGTCTCTCGCCTGATTGAATATAAATATGGTGTCTCTATCTTGATTTGTAGATAAAGATTCATCATCACCAGCGTTGATATTAATCCTCTGCTGTACACTATTGCTGATTTATTGAGACAGTCGCTGCATTGTGTAGTATATCTGTGAAGCATCATTGGTGACACTCATTAACTAAGCAGAACACTTGTTCTTATTTATTGACTTGTCTTAAAGGAAATAAATTAACATAGACATTCTATTTTTGAGACTTTTCTATATTGAACGTGTTAATCGTTTGTACAAACATCCATGATTGCACATACTGGGTTATTTTTGTTGAGAAACATGTGTTTGTTGTTGTTGTTTACGATTTAGTATTTCTATTAGTATTTCTACGCTGAGATATTTTCCAATGTTTATATTGGGTGCATTATTAAAATCAGCTAGACTCTCGAGCGTGCTTACAGCGCCACCATCAGTCGCGCCCCGGGAACGCCCTTCAGCTGATTGCTGGTCAGACGCGACCACTGCAGATTCACAAGGCGGTCAAACACTCCCTCGGGAAGGATCTGCAGCTGATTACCATTAGTATCCTAAACAGTCAGCTGAGTCAGACTGTGAATCACTGCAGGGGGTACTCATGGCTTGTGATGACACTAGATATCTCTTCGTCAAAGTGGCTTCTGTTCATTACCATGACATGAGTTACCTCGAGTGGCTTGCGTTCAATTTCATACAGATTAATTAGAGCACAAAGCAATCGCCAATCACTTGCATGGCGGTTAGTTCGTGAACTAGATATTTATTAACATGACAGTTAAACCCGACTTCAATCGCTTTCATAGAGATCTCTTTAGTTTAAAAAAATCCATTCGATTTCATATGCATTAACTAAATATCACTTAATTTACTTTCATAGAGATCTGTTATTAAGGACAACTCCACTCAATAGCAAATGAATCTTAAATTAAGCGAATTCCCGTTCACGTTCTTAAATATGTTTTACATAAACCTAGGTTAATTAACATTAATTTAGATCTGTTAGTTGAATTGACCTTAATTCACAATTATAGAGATATCGTAGCTATATCGACCTCCATTCACTCTGAATATAAATTGATATTATAAAGGGACCACTATTTGCTTAAATAAAATCCGTTAAAAGAATGATATTTAATATTTTTTGTCATTATGCAGGTGTGTGTGAAATAATACGAATTTTTTCAATATCGCAGTGGTAATAGCAGGAGCCTCATTGTCTCATGTCTACCTCAGTTCCGTAAGATTGTCAAACACCCCTGGCTCGAGCTTCGTGATCTGATTACTGCCGAACCACAGCTCTCGCGTGGTGGTGGGGATTCCCGCAGGCACAGACGTGAGGCTTCTCCCTCCACAGTTCACAGTTGCCCCTGAGCACGAACACTGCGAGGGACGAGCGACGGTTTAGAGGCGGCTCACAACGGCCTCCCTTTGCACGCGAGCGGCGTAGCGTGTGGTCCAACATTTACACGAGTTGCCTCTTCCTGAAGCTTTCCTGAAAAAGATTCTTCACAAAACATTTTGGAGTTCTTAGTGGATGTTGAAATTATTTGTTCATCTTGATTGTTTCAGAGTTCCATTATTATAATTATTTGGTTCTATATTATTGTTATTGCAAATTAGTTGGATCGTCAATTTAATAATATATGTATCATGTCTCCCTTAAAAAGAGCGATGTATATTTTAATAGGCTCTCACTGAGTTATATGTATACATGTATGTTCAACACGTATATTAGCATCATCGGCCTTGATAAATCCACTGCTGGGTGGAGGTATCTGCAAGCCGTAGTGATGACCATGTGATGTTATAATCCATACCGCAACTGCACATGAGCTGCTGTCATTACTCTATCTCAACGGTGGACGCCCTTTCGGGTGCGTTCCCTCCCTTGGCTGCCACTCCGCTAGAGTTATTGACCACGGTTAATGTGCATTGGCCATCGTTGATGTCCAACAATTAATGGGCATGAGTAAACAGCACCTTTAGTCTACGGATGCTTGCAAATTCACTCTGGCTGCAGCTACACCACCAGTCGTGCTAGGGAACGCTCATAAACTGGCTGGTGCTCAGAGGCAAGTGAGTGAGCTGGGTGAGTTTGTCAAAAACCCCGCTGGGTTGTATTCATAGTCATAGAGATCTGTTAAAGGCACCTCCATTCACAGTCATAGAGATATCGTATATTACCCGACTCCCAGCCAATTTCAGCAAGACCTGTAAGGATCAGCTACCTCCAATCGTTCACATGCGTAGTGAGTCCAACTAAGTCGCAGACGTTGTCTTGGGAGCAACACGTTTTTATTAAACTCTTAGCACAACATACTCCATGCAATTAACACAAAACACTCTCGGGTGGTGACCACCCAACTAACCACGCTACGTCGGAACTAGACAAGGTTCCACTATCCCGGTCCGGACCACAGGGCCCCCCTTATACCGGGCCGGACTGGGGCTGGCTCCGCCTCTCGCCCCGCCCACCTTCTCGATCTCTCTCGCCCTTGCCCGAAGGATCTCAAGAGTTCTTCCTGGACTATATGACCACCCATTATCTCCCTCCACCGGTGGCCCCCTCCAGTATCATCCGGTCACATGTCCCCAGGTCAGTCTGAGTATCATGCCCCCAACGTAACCCCAGCTGGCTGACACGCTCTGGCTCTCTCAACGGGAGCCCGCACTGCACGCTGTGCGTGGCCATCACGCTGGACCAGCGCTCACCCAAGCCCCCACTAGGGCTGGTACTACACCTCGTGTCCAGGGTGTACACACAACAGTATACATCCCACCTTGGCCTCACAAGCCTGACACCACACAGTGACATTCCCAATCACTACACATGCACATTAATTAAATGAAAAAAACGCAATTTACCTACATAGAGATGTTTCATTTAATGTGATCCCCATTACCTTCGATAAATATATTTTGAAACCACTGCTATTTACTCTCATAAAGACATTTTCTTTTAATAGACTTCAAATCACTGTTAGCTAAGGCAAACTTCATTCCATTTCAAAAAGACCTGTTAGCTAAAGCTACATCTATTTACTTTCATATTAATTCATTCATTTTAACGCCATTCGGTTTATGGATCATAGAGATGAATACATGAACACGAGCATATTCTCCTTACTTAAAGTGATATTGATCATTTTTCATATTTAGATAATTTTGCATGCGGATGTTAATGACCTGCATTTAATTACAACATGCCTCGAGTCTACAATTGACGGATTGTGATTGTAGTTGATTTGTCGAGGCTGCAGTTGATATGTTGAAACTATGGTCAATTTGACATCATCTCTGTGAGACTCTCACGCGCGTGGCTCCAAGTCCACCGCCAGTCGCGCATCTGAAAACGCTCTTTAGGCGGTTGGCAATCAGAGCCAGATGATTGAGCTGGGTCAGTTCGTTAAACACCCCAGTGGGGAGAGACACCAGCTGGTTCTGATCCAAATACAGACGCTGCAGATTCACCAGGCTGTCAAACACCCCCTCGGGAAGAATTTTCAGCCGATTCATATCAAGATCCGCATACATCCCAGTGGGTACTAATGTAGATGTATAGATATCTTGATTTGAAGCTTTCGTAACTGCAGGAATCCATACTCTTTGGTTATTTCGGTAAAGCCACGTAGGTAGAAAAAATAATAGATCACGACGTTTCAATTACAACACAAGAAATCGTCTTCAGGTAGGAGAGAGAAACAAGTCGTTATATATAGAGCCGAGAGGGGGGAGGGAGGGTTTTGTCGCATCGGGCAGGAGGGTGGGAGCTAGAGATTGTGCCTAAGCGAGTGGGCAAACCAAAGATGGGAACCGAGATTGGGGGGGAAGGGGGGGTTGTGGTTGAAGCACCTCCACGACGACGCAGAGCTGAAGAGGTGGCCATTGTATTGTGAGAGATTAGCATGTCAATGTAAACGAAACAACGCAACTGTGGCTGTGCTAGTGAGACATCCAACTTGTTAGAAAGTGAGGGAAACAAACAAGGGACAACACCACATCGAGGAAAGGAGAGAAAGACACACACCGAGAGGCACACAGAGAGAAACACACATACACACAAAGAGACACAAAGAGAGAGACATACAGGGAGACACACAGAGAGAGAGACACACAAACCGAGAGACACACACAAAGAGACACACACAGACACACACATAACAACATCACAGCAAGTTATAGTCTGCTAAAAAACGAAAGCCACCGCCACATCGAGGGAAAGGGAGCAACGTTGGCTATATTAGTGAGACATTTAGCCCGTTAATGTAAAGATATTTAACTTGGTAATGTAACTCAATGAGTCAGAAATAACTGTTGACAATGGCAGGTAGGATGGAAATATCAACAACCAATTAAGGCTTTACCTGGTTAATAACGTCCTTCCCATGATTGCTCAATTTGTACCCATCTTCTCGGTTGAAGTTACGTCTGTGTTTATATATCTGGATGGCTTCATGAACAAACCTTTGATGGTAGCCCGACGGTTTACAGAGTACCTTGGTCTCGGAACAAAACAATGTCGTGTGAGCCCACCGCATTCAAGCAGTGATCAGCCACGGCAGAGATATTGGTTCTGCCGTGTTTCATATCTGCCTTGTGTTCGCGAACACGGTCCGAGACATGTCGTTTCGTTTCCCCAATGCAACTGCTACTGCAGACACAACTTAGTTTGTAGACACCAGGGTATTGCATGTCAGGAATCACATCTTTCACAGATGGATCCTTGACCTGATCACAATCAAAAAGACATGTTAGCTACACCGACCTATATTCACTTTAATAGAGATATACACTTTCTTAAAAAAAACTAAGTTTGTAAATCCAATAGTATTCATTCTGGTATGTCATTATGCAGGTGTGTGATTATACACAATGTCTCCAGCAATGCCGTCAGACTGTCAAACACCCCGGGCTCGAGCATCGTGATCTGATTGCTGATCAACCACAGCTCTCGTGTGGTGGTGGGGATTCCCGCAGGCGCAGATGGGAGGCGTTTCCCGTCAAAGTGCACAGCTGTCCCTGTGCAACAACACTGCGGGAGCCTGGCGACAGTTTAGAGGCAGCCACGACTGCATTTTATTCTACCTTAAAAAAATTGTCCGGCAGAGAGCACCTATCGCACGCTTGTGTTACATAACCAATTGGAAGAACAGCATTTGACCTCAAATTCAATAAAAATACAAATGTAATTTGATTTCCGAGTTTCCGTCATTGTGGACCGGGCTGAGACCGTCACCTGGCTGCATCTGAGATTCCGAGCGAATCACATGCGGCTCTCCCACGTGATCTTATTTACAAGTAACGGTGGTGTCCCTGTACAACGAGCGTGGAAAGGTGCTCATCTCCTGTATTCAGCCGTGCGCCACTCTACATTTATTCGGCGATGATCTTTCGATCCACAAAACACCCACTATTCATTTTCAACAAAATCGTACGTATTTTATTCCACCCACAAGTATGAATGTTGGGATCTACATGTGAGTAAATTTGGACAAACTGTGCTTCAAATGCGCGTTTTGTGATGATCTTAATGAAAACAATAACACCGATCACGCTTTAGCTTGGTTGTTTAACAGTCTGACCCAACTGACTCTTCTGGATCTTGGTGGCAACCAGCTGAAGGCCCTTGCCGAGGGAATATTTGACCGGCTGGGGAATCTGCAGTCGTTGGGTCTGCACGTCAACCAGCTGAAGAGCGTTCCCAGGGGCGCGTGACTGGTGGTGGCTACACAAGTTACAGTCCCACAGAGATCGTGAAGCAAACGACTCTACACTCAATGCATCTCTTGCGTTCTCAGCGAACCTTCTGAATGAGTTAATGAGTCACTGCTAACATGCTGAATGTTTAACACGTAGGCTTTCGCGACCAATATGAATCATAATAAAGCTTTTTGGGTTAGATCGCGTAAGTTTGAATGTGTTGTAACCCTCCACCACCCGACACAGCCAGTAAGGTTTATCACATAAACAACGCTGCAATTAGTTACTACTTCAGCCCACCGGTTTGTTGCAGAGTAAATCCACAACATTTATAATTTTGAATACGACGTTTCGCTGGTAATTACATCCAGCATCATCGGGCGATTTGCCAGAATAGTGAAGCAATGCACCTGCTTCCGGTCTTAAATAGAGCAAGACGACGTCATCACTGAATCCATCAAGTGCAGAAATCAGAGGAGAAGGGGGCTTATTGTATTTATATAATAGATTAGTAAGCAGTTAATTATTATGTTTCCTCTATAAGGAATTGTTATTGTAAAATGTCTTCTTCTTCCACGTGTATGTCCCACTCATGCGGGGTCCGCTGTCCTTGTCAACCTTCTCTACACTGCCCTATCCTGCGCCATCTCTCTTTCCTCAGGCCACCATGTCCGATCGCATCAGATATAAAATATAATATATTATAATGTATTTTATATATTTTTTAAATGCAATAACTATGACATCAATTACGTCGAGTGGTTTGCGTTAAATTTCAATCAATCAATAAATATTGGTCAACTTTTATTAACTGAATCGGATCGTGGTAGCAGCACTTCCACCAAGGCCTTCAATCCTTCCCTGTTCTTTACCAGCGATATCAACTGTGGCTCCCGGATCGCAAATCTCTCCTCTGCCAGGCGCACAACCTGGTATTTTCAGCCCAATCACGGGCGGCCTTTGGGTCTTTGCCTGAAGGACGTCCTTCGAACGTTTCTCAGAGGAGTCTTTCTTTCAACATCCTTAGCAGATGACCCATCCACCGTATGCGGCTTTGCTCCACGCTCAATAGTGCCTACTGGACGTTGCGTCTCTGGCGGATAGCCGTGCTTCTCACCAGATCCCCGAGAGAGAGACCTGCCACCCTGCACAAGAAGCCCATTTCTGTTGCTTGCACCCTTGAGCGTGTTCTTTCCGTCAGTATCTAGGTTTCGTCGCCGTAGGTCAGGATCGGGACGAATATCATCTTCTAAACCGAGAGCTTTGCCTGAAGTCTTAGCTCCTTCAGACCACAGACCAGTTCCTCGTCTGCATCAATGTGACTGCCGCTCCCACCCTGTCGTCGATCTCCTTTCCCACTTCTTTCATCCCTCGAGAAATACACCCCGAGGTACTGGAAGTCTTTGACTTCCTCTACTACTTCGCAGTTGAGGAAGAGGGGCTCAGCCACCTTGGTCTGGCCACAGCCATAGTCTTGCTTTTGGAGGTGCTAATGCCCATATCTATACACTCGCAAACTGCAACAGCGCTGTTCAGCGCATTCTGGAGGTCGGAGTGTGTTGGGACTATTAGGATGATGTAATCTGCATACAGCATGGCTAACACCTCCCTTCTACCAACGCTGATGCCCGTCGCCACCATGCACCATCTCATCAGTCAATCCATGAACAGGAAAAACAATGACAGCGATAGCACACAGCCTTTTTGAAGTCCAAACCAGATTGGGAAGGAGTCTGTCTGGCATGCCGGACCCAGCTCTCGCTTTGCTCTTACAGTGAACCGATCGCGCGCTGGCAACAAGTCAGTAACGCTATATTCACGCTTCACTTACCACATCAACTCGTCCGGGACTTGGTCGTAAGCCTTCTCAAGGTCCACAAAGCACATGTGGATAGTTTGGGCGTGCTCTTATCATTTCTAGAGGAGTTGCCACAGGGTAAAGAGCAGATCCACAGTCCCCTCCCCGGGCGGAAACCTCCTTGCTCCTCCATTACTCTTCCCTCGACCACCTTCTGGGGCCTCTTGTTTAACAGCACAGCATAGATTTTCCCAGGTAGGCTGAGGAGGCTGATGCCCTGGTAGTTGGAGCATTGCCGCCTGTCACCTTTCTTAAACATGGGTTTGATGACCCCGTTCTGCCAGCCCCTCAGTGCTGTTCCAGTCTCCCATGCCTTATTGCATAGCTTAGTCAGCCGTGCAATGCCTTAATCATCTCGGGGCGAATATCATCGATCCCAGCCGCCTTGCCGTTCTGCAGTCATTTGACTGCTTCTGCTATTTCAGCAGCCGAGATATCATCCCGAACGCCCATGAGCGACTCAACTGATGCCGCAACCACCACAAGAGACGTGCCGGGAGGGTCTAGAAGCTGCTGGAAGTGCTCCTTCCATCTCTTGGCGACGGTTTCAATACGGGTCATCGCTTTCCGTACTTGTGCAGCACAGCCTGAATAGAGTCCTGCCCTCCCCTCCAGGCACGCCAAATGGTCACCAACGGAGTTTCGGAGCATCTCCGTGGTCGGTTTCCATTGCTTTTCCAAACGTTTCCTACGTCTCGACTGTTGCCTTCACAACAGCTTTAGCTGCTGCAGCTTTGACGTGCATCGGGCTGGTTATCCAATAGCATTGCCCTGTACACCACCTTTTTCGTATGGACAGCTTGCCATACGTCCGTTGTCCACAAAAGGGTCCTAGGGTTGCCACCCACACAGGCTCCGACTGACTTCAGGCCGCAGCTACTCGTCACTCTAAGACACACAGAGGTCTTCACCTGAGTCCATTCAGTCTCGATGTTCTCGTCCTCCTTTTCCAGGCATCGGATACATTCGTCCTGTCTTGATTCATTGAAAAGCTGTTACTTTGGGCTCTCTGCCACTCTGCCACTATTTTCACTGCTGGTCCAAGATACCGTCTTTGGTCTTTGTGTAGGGGAATAGCACGAGTTGCTGGCGCAAAAGGGTAACTGTGGTGTATGGCAGTACTTGCGCCAGTTGGCGACAATATAGACGGGAGGGGAATATCTGGGGGAAAGGTCACAGCGGGGGCCATTGGGAAGCCTCTGGAACCCGCTAGTAGGTTCCAGAGAGAGGGCGTGGCCGGGATGGAGCAAGGCCATGCTGGGAGTATAAGAGGGCCCCTGTGGGGGTCTCGTGGCTGTTGATTCTAAGTGGGATCCCCGTCGTGCTGCTCAAGTCCGTCGTCGTCGTCATCACCTATCTTCTCATAGTCGCCGCTGCCGTCGTCGCTTGATATTGCGCTGTTATACAGTTGTTGGCTGTATTGGTCAACGCCATCGGTGTTAGATGGCTAGTGTTTGTATAGGCTAGGGTGTGTGTAGCCTAAGCGACTGTAGGATGTGTGAAGGGAGATTGTGAGTATAATAAAAGAAGTGTCTCCAATAATTACTGCCCCCGAGTTGAACCACTACATTTGTACACCCAGAGAAATGTTCAGAGATGTTTTATCGTCTCGTCTGACGTCTCCCATACCGTTAAACCTTTGTCTCAATGGGCTCTGATCCCGATTTAATTCGCGCTCGTCCCTAAACTCTTGTCTGACCAGACAAGACCCCTGCAGAGATGAAAGTCTCTTTCGCAACGGAGACCTGGGGTAGAAGCAAAGGATGCACAATGCAAGATATTTAACTGTTCAAAACTGATCGACAAAATCTTAAAACAACAAAGACAGGAACACAATATAGTAGGTTTTTACCCTTTTAACTGGTACAAAACTGACACCTTTATTCAAGGTATCATGTTTGCAATGACCACAGTTTTGTACCAGTTAAAAGGGTAAAAACCTACTATTTTATTTTGCCACTGGTAAAAGAGATCTCATAGTGTAAATACAGGAACACAATGTTTAGTTTACATTTATATGGGCAGTCTTTGTGTGTGTAATATAGCCAACGCATGTCATGGGCAAGAGTAAATGTGATATTTAATCGATAGCTATTTTCAAATTTACTCTGGCTGCAGCTCCACCACCAATGCTCTTCAGCTGATTGGTTCTTAGAGCCAGACGAGTGAGCTGGGTGAGATTGTCAAACACCCCAGCGGGGAGAGAGGTCAGCTGGTTGCTGTACAACGACAGCTGCTGCAGATTCACCAGGTGGTCAAACACCCCGGGCTCGAGCTTCGTGATCTGATTGTCGTTCAACCACAGGCTCTGACTGTTGGGGATGCCCACAGGCACAGACGCGATGCTTCTCCCCTCACAGTCCACAACTGTCCCCCAACACGAACACTGCGAGCTGCGGGCGACGCTTTAGAGGCGGCTCAGAACGGCCTCCCCTTACACGCGAGCGGCGTCGCGTGTGGTCCAACATTTACACGAGTTGCCTATTCCAAAAGTTCTCCCTGAAAAAAGTTATTCGCCAAACATGTTGCATTGCTTAGTTTAACATGGGACCTCCCTTACCAACATCAAAATATAACAATAAATTTCACCTTTTCTGGCAATAAAACAGTTCTTAACATTATAAAACACCAAACATAAACTTTTTGCAAGGAATCATTTCTGCATTAAACACATATACTTGTGGCGAACATTCACAATATAAAAAACTCATTTTAATTAACCTATTCTGATGCATTGCTTCGTAGCTAGGTGTATGCACAGTTGTGTGAATTATAAAATAGTTGTTATTGTGTTGAAGCGGGTTTCATTTTGTGAATGATTTAGATAACTAATTAACGTTTTTGTTTCCCAGGTCGCCAATGTAAAAAGTGAACTGTTTTTAAAAAATCTCTCGTCTGGTTAAATACAGATATGGATCTCTGGATATGTACATATATAGATTCATCATCACCAGCGCTGCTATTAATCCACTGCTGGACACGATAGCTGATTCATTGACACGATAGTCAATGCATTGTGGAAAATATTTGAGATGCAATTCAAATGTAGTATTTACTGACTCATTGCTAAGAAGCATTAGTATTGTTATTTAATGAGTCGCATTAATGGAAATCGATTAACCGTTGGATTTTATTATATAGAATAGTATTAATTGAACGGGTATATAGATTTATTATCCATGTTTGCACATAAGCAAGCGTGGATGTTTTATTCATCTTGAGAAGCTCGTGTTTTTGTGTTGTTTACGATTGTGTATTCGTATTGTTCGTCTTTCTACGCTGAGATATTTGCCAACGTTTATATTTGGTGAATTATCACCACCGGCGAGACACTCGCGCGCATGGCTACAGCTCCACCGCCAGTCGCGCCCCTGGGAACGCTCTTCAGCTGATTGTCGTTCAGAGCCAACCACTGCAGATTCACCAGGCGGTCAAACACCCCCTCGGGTAGGGCCTGCAGCCGATTGCCACCAATATCCATATACGTGAGCTGCGTTAGGCTGTCAAACACGCCTGGCTCGAGTTTCGTGATCTGGTTGTTGTACAAAAGCAGCTCTCGCGTGGTGGTGGGGATTCCCGCAGGCACAGACGCGAGACTTTTCCCTGCACAGTTCACTTGTGTCCCTGAGCACGAACACTGCGAGGGACGGGCGACCGTTTAGAGCAGCTACGCCTGCATTTCTTTGTTACCTTCATAAACGCCCTTCAGAGAGCACTCAGTGCACGCTTGTTTTACGTAAAAACAAATAATTAGCATTTTACTGAAAGTCAGTAAAAATTCCAACGTCATTTTATCCCTATGTTGCCATCATTGCGTACCGGGCTGAGACCGTCATCTGGCTGCACCTGAGATTCCGAGTGAATCACGTGCGGCTCTTACGCGTGGTACTTGAAATTAACATTGAAATTAACATTAATTTCAAGTTACACGCTTAAGAGCCGCACGTGATTTACTTGAAATTAATTTCAAGTCGCGGTGGTTTCGCTGTCAAAAGTGCGTGGATAGGAGCTCATCTCCTGTGTAAAGCAGTGAGCAACTCCTTTAAATTCCACATTCATTTGGCTGAGGTGTTTAGATCCACAAAACACCCACTATTGATTTTCCAAAAAAATGTTCGAATTGTGTTTGGATCGACGTGAGTAAAATTTTAAACAATAATACCGATCACGAATTCACTTGGCTGTTCAACAGTCTGACCCAGATGACTAATCTGGATATTGGTGGCAACCAGCTGACGGCCCTTCCCGAGATGGTGTTTGACCGCCTGGGGAATCTAAAGTGGTTGAGTTTGCACGTCAACCACCTGAAGAGCGTTCCCAAGGGCGCAACTGGTGGTGGCTACACACGTTACAGTCCCGCAAAGACTGTGATGCATCGATTGTACATTTAATACATTACTCGATGTTTTCAGCGCTCACTCTTTATGAGTTCATGAGTCACTGCTAACACGCTGAATGTATTATTTAGACGTCAGTTGTTGCAGTAGCGTTCGAGGTGTTCCCAACACCTATAAGGAGATCACAAGGAATAAAATAATGTTGCGGACAAAAACAGCTTGGAGTGCTTTTGTGAATCTCAACTTCATAATGATACTTAACATTCCAACGTGACTGCAACCAATCGTTGTTAATCAGCGTGACCCACTTGCTATGGCGGATGGTTCAGAAACACAGTGATTGTAACGCAAAATTGAGGGAAATAACTGACAAGTGCGCATGGAAGAACTCGGTGTTCCAAGCTTCAAAATACATTGATAGACAGAGAAAGGAACACATGGATAAGAGAAAAACGCTGATAAATGACAACAAACGTTTCATTAAAATAAGTTGATTTGTCCAGAATACGGCGCAAGAAGGTATAATTGAATAATTAGCAATGGCCAATGCATATTGTCCATTGTCAATGCACATTGGCCATGGTAGATAACAATAGCGGAGTGGTAGCGAGAGAATGCACCCGGAAGTACGTCCACTGTGGAGATGGAGTAATGACAGCAGCTCGTGTGCAGGTGCAAGGTGGATTAATACATCGCATGGTCGTGAATACATCTTGCAGTAGATGGATAATGGATCTTCATTGTTACATTTCTACGTATTGATAAAGATAAATTAACTTAACTAAACAAGAGAGTCTTGAAATGCACATCATTATTTCAAAGGTAGAAATGCGGAATGCTTGGATACATTAAGGACCTAAAACGAATGACAATACTTGACATATATAAGGCAACCCCAATTAAAAAACGAATCTCAATGTCAAAAAGATCGTGTGATGTATATTAGTTGGCAGGCAACACTGAAATATGTTGTGAAGAACGTTTTTCAGGGAAAGCTTCAGTAAGAGGCACCTCGTGTAAATGTTGGACCACACGCGAAGCCGCTCGCGTGCAAAGGGATGCCGTTGTGAGCCGCCTCTGAAACGTCGCCCGTCCCTCGCAGTGTTCGTGCTCAGGGACAGATGTGAACTGTGACGGGAAACGCCTCACGTCTGTGCCTGCGGCAATCCCCACCACCACGCAAACGCTGTGGTTGAGAAACAACCAGTTCACGAAGCTCGACCCAGGGGTGTTTGACAGCCTGACGGCACTGGTGGAGACACGACACCATGAGGCTCCTGATAAATCCCCTGCAATCGTAAATTATTAGGAATTATGATATACATACTGTGCTCTTAAAAAAAGTTCATAATTAAACTCAATATAACAACATTGTTTAAAAATGCGTTCAGGTCAACATGGTTGCCTTTTTTAAAGGAGACATTTGTTATATTGAATGGAGGTCGTTTTAACTGTAACATGTCTATGAAAGCGAATGTAGGTCGTATGAGCGAACATTTATTTGCGACAGTAATCGAGGTGATTTTAACAGGTCTCTAATAAGGGGCATTAAAGCGGCTGCAGGTGGTATTTAAAAACAATGTTATCTATGGAATTAATAGGATTAATCTAACACTTCTCTATGAACATGAATCGAGGTCGCTTCAACTCCTAGATCTCTCTGCAAGTGAATGAAGTTCGATTTAACTGACAGGTCTCAATGGAAGTAACTGTTCTACCTTTAACTCTTCGATTGCATTTTAAGTGAATCGACGTTGTTTAAAAAATAAAATTCCGTGGTATCGAATGTAGGTTTTGTCGACTCCAATGTCTCTATGCGAGAGAACGGAAGTGGCTCTGCTTAAACACTTCATGTGAATAGATGTCGCTCTCACGAACACATTTACATGATAGTGGTGAGACTTCCTTGTGAGCAATTAACATGGAGGTCACTACTCAACTGATATCTCCAGAAGTGAATATGGGCCACTTTTAACTAACACGTTTCTAACATCATCATAAGCCATTACAACCCGCTAGGGTGTTTGATAGTCTGACCCAGCTGACTCTTCTGGCTCTGAATGACAACCAGCTGCAGGTCCTTCCCGCAGGATTGTTTGACCGCCTGGGGAAGCTGCAGCATTTAGATCTGGCGATCAACCAGCTGAAGAGTATTCCTCGGGGCGCGACTGGTGGTTGCTACAGAGTCAACGCGTCGACTCATTCTCGTCCCACCATCTGAATTAGTTTGAGTCACCACTAACACGCTGAACGTGTTATTTAAATGGATTCCAAGAACACAGGATGAGATGTTACTATGGCAGTTGATTCAGGAGCGATTTAGGTGTTACCAACACCTATAAGGAGCCTAAACCAATGCACATGAAGAAGCGACCGACAGCACGTTTCAAAATTTCATTTTGAAATGTAACATTCCAATGTGCATGCAGAAGAGCGTTTTTGACTGGAGCGAATCACCTGATATGGCTGGCTGGCTGGCTCGTTACAGGACGGACAGATGGACGCCTCAAATCCGATAGGAAGACACTGTGCATAAAAGAGGGACACGTAATAAGTTTACAAGAACAAAAGAGTATGGATTCCTGCAGTCACGATAGCTTCAAATCAACATTGAACCGTCTTTACGGGGAGGGTTTCCACGCAACTGTTAGATATTTTAACAGACTGCGAGACAAGAAAGCTCACTTCATCGAGTCGCTCACCTTTCTGAAGAGATGCCACGACACCAAGGTAATATCGATCGCCTTTACACCCACATCTGCTGTTGTCACTTCTCCTAACTCTAAACGGATCTTGTTTAGGGCCAGCCTAGCTCTAATCTCAGAGAGAATAAGATTGCTCCGATTTGAACTTGATAATTTGGACAAGACTCTCTTACAATGACACAATGAGACATCCGTTTGGGACCATGTAGATAACATGACAGTTTCTTACAACAACTGAACACCTGTTTTGTTGCTAGTAAAAAGGGGAAAACCCTATTTCATCATTTTGAAACTGGCAAAGGAGGTCCCATGCTGTAGATGCTCACCCGAGCTCTCATTACTCTAATAGTGCATTGTCTTTGAGCTGTACGCCTATTGGCGTCCTCTGATCTTACACCGTTTGAGACGAGGCTCAAAAGAAAGCTGTCTCTGGTGTGGACCAATCAGTTTCAAGGACAATGAAGATGTTATCATAGTATTTTTTTGTTTGCATT
>CM025615.2:3274725-3292967 GCA_014621495.2 Entosphenus tridentatus
AGGTGTCAGTTTTGTACCAGTTAAAAGGGTAAAAACCTACTATTATAGTAATCTTTAAGTTGAGGTGACAGGTGGAAATTCGCACAGTTGGTTACGTACAGTGCGGAAGCACATTCCTTGTGGTATTGTTGCAAATTCTCAAAAGTGTTTAAAAAATTTGAAGCACCCTTTATTTATCTGGTGTGCGTGGCACCATTTTAAGTGCTGCTCACATCTCCCATTTTGTGTTTGTCACTGTTTTTGTCATTCGCATTGGCATATCGTGATCTGTTGACGAAATAAAAAAGTATGACGACTTTTTCACTTTCATTTATTTGCTTCCAGAAATTAGGTTAACCTCTAAAGTCAACATGGTTCACATGCAGACTGCTTGCATGCACTGAGTGAAGTTTAATAGGAAATCTGACACTCAGAGTCAAGTTAAAGAGGAAATAGGACACAGGAATAAAATGATCTTGCATGCACTCAGTGAGTGAAGTTTAATAAGAAATCTGACACTCACAGAGTGAAGTTTGAAGATTAAATCGGAAACCAGAAAACACTGAATTGCAGCTATGATAAATTTGACATTGGAATAACATTGATTTATAAGCATACAAAAGACGTTTTTACCCAGCTATTTAACACAGCCGTCTAATCAACGATATGAACAACTTAATATTAAAAAAAAATACGTACAAATTGCATGATCTGTGAACCGCAGAATGTAATTTAAGATAAAATCGGACATTTTCAAGATGGATGCCGGATCGACTGAGCGGAATCGGTAAAAAACCTCGAATCACAATCCGCAATGACCATATATGGGCAAAGACACGCCTGTTTGGCCAACGGCACGCCCACTTCTATATATGGGAAAATCTCTTATGGTTGTTTCGTCGAGTGTACGATTTTGTGGTATTAAATCGCCGCCCACCATCAAGAGCAGAGTTGGGGCAGAACTCCCTCACGGGGGGTTTTCGCGGCTCATACGGGGTCGCTACAGCACACTTTTCCTGTGTTTGTCCCATCTACGTGGTTACTCATTGGCACTGATTCGTCTCGAACTCTCAGCCAATTCTGCAGTAGTAGACTCAAGACGGACATTCAGTAAAGCTTACATGCCCAAAGCGTAGCAGCTTTCTTGATAGCCAAATACCAAGTGTACGGTTGATGCGTTTCTGAAACGTGCCCCATCAAGCAAAAAACACTTTCAGTGAAAAAAAAATGTCCCCATAAATAATGTAACGATAAAGTTTGATGAGACGCACACACAGCAAGATGTCGGGACGAATAACTGAGGGTACACTGCCGTGTTGCTGTATATCATTCAGCATGGTGTATCGTACCACTCAGCTACGCAACTCAAGAAAGTAGTTAGTCGTCGACCGCTCGGAAAGCATTGTAATGGTGCAAGTTCTGCGTTATAACGGGCATGTTCCATGTTATAACGGATGTGTGCGATGTGTTCTCGAATGGAAGAAAATGCGTTTTGTGAACATGTTTTAAGTGAGGACTTGTCTTGTTATTTATAGGTATGGTAAAAGCTCTTAGTAATAACGAGCAGATGAAATCGTGATTTTAAGCTTTCGTGACCGCATACTCTTTGGTTTTTTCGGTAAAGTCACGTAAAAATAATAATAGATCACGACGTTTCGATCGCCACACAAGCGACCGTCTTCAGGTGGGAGTGAGAAATAGGCTGCTGAAACAAGTCCTTATATAGAGAGCCGAGAGAGGTGGAGGGTTGCCGCATCGGGCAAGAGGGTGGGGGCTGGAGCTTGTGCTGAGGTGGCCATTGTTTTGTGAGAGATTAGCATGTCAGTGTGTAGTGACGGTATATCAGCACTAGGGGGATAAAGCGCTGAACAGAGTGAAGGAAAGGCAGTGCTGAACAGGGTGAAGGAAAGGAAACGCTGAACATGGTGAAGGAAAGGCGCGGAGATGATCGAGGGTCTAGTGTAATGACAGTATATCAGCCACAAGGGGGATAGAGTGCGCAGCAGGAGACACGGAGAGAGAGACACACACAGAGAGACAGAGAGAGAGAGAGACCTAAAGAGACACACAGAGAGAGACACACACAGAGAGACACCCAGAGAGAGACACACGCAGAAAGACACACCCACATAAAGAGAGAGAGACACACACAAAGTGGCACAGAGAGAGAGAGGCACAAATACACACAAAGAGAGAGAGACATACAGGGAGACACACACAAATCAAGGGACACACACACAGAGACACACATACACAGAGATAGACACACACAGAACAACATCACAGCCAGTTATAGTCTGCTAAAAAACGAGAGCCACCGCCACATCGAGGGAACGGGGACAATGTTAAGAGACCCATTAGAAACATCAGCAAGGACGAGCGTTTTGAACTGGCTCAATATTGAAAAAGAGAGATGACATTGCCATCCTCTCAGCCGACAAGGGCAATGCCACTGTCATCATGGATAAAAAAAAACTTACAACAACAAAATTCAGGACCTTCTTAATGATGACAGATATACCAAAATCAATAGAGATCCTACCAACCGCCTGGCCACGAAAACCAACAATATCATCACTAATTCGACTTCCAAGATACGAAGATGACACGTTCGTCATCTGGCCATATGGCCTGTCAGCACTGCACCAATTTTTCAACCACATCAATTCCATACACCCATCTATCAATTCACCATGGAAGTAGAAAATGATGGCAAGCTACCATTCCTAGATGTTTTGATCGAGAAGAGACCTGATGGCTCGTTGGGACACTGTCTACAGGAAAGCCACCCACACGGATTCCTATCTAAAGCCTGATTCCCACCACCATCCAGTCCAGAAGAATTTCCTCATCAAAACACTACACCATAGGGCCCATTGCATCTCCGACCAGCACCACCTAGCCAGTGAACTGGAGCACTACGCCAAGCACTCAAGATGAATGGATTTTCGGACTGCACAATCCGCAAAGCTGTATCCCCAACCATGGGTAGAGAACCATCTGAGAATCCAATCAAAACCATCACCTTGCCATACATAGCAGGGGTTACCAAAAATATTTCCAAAATCTTGAACAAATACAAGATCCAGGTTCGATTCAACACAGTACACAAAATCCGTGACCTGATCCCATCTGTAAAATATGTGATTCCTGACATGCAATACCCTGGCGTCTACAAACTAAGTTGTGTCTGCGGTACCAGTTACATGGGGGAAACGAAACGACATGTCTCGGACCGTGTTCACGAACACAAGGCAGATTTGAAACACGGCAGAACCAATACCTCTGCCGTAGCTGATCACTGCTTGAACGCGGTGGGCTCACACAACATTGTTTTTTCCGAGACCAAGGTACTCTGCAAACCTTCGGGCTACTATCAAAGATTTGTTCATGAAGCCATCCAGATATATAAACACAGACATAACTTCAACCGAGAAGATGGGTACAAATTGAGCAATCATTGGAAGGACGGTATTAACCAGGTAAAGCCTTAACTGGCTGTTGATGCTTCCATCCTACCTGCCATTGTCAGCAGTTTTTTCCGACTCTCTGAGTTACATTGCCAAGTTAATTGTCTTTACTTTAACGGGCTAATTGTCTCGCTAACAAAGCAAACGTTGCCCCCTTTCCCTCGATGTGGCGGTGGCTCTTGATTTTAATAGACTATGACTGGCTGTGATGTTGTTGTGTGTGTCTCTCTGTCTGTGTGTGTCCCTGTATGTCTCTCTCTTTGTGTCTCTTTGTGTGTATGTGTGCCTCTCTCTGTGTGTCACTTTGTGTGTGTATCTCCCTCTGTGTGAAGGTGTGTATTTCTGTGTGTGTGTCTCTCTCTATGGGTGTGTCCCTCTGTGTGTGTCTCTGTGTGTCCCTCTAGGTGTGTCTCTCTCTCTATGTGTCTCTGTGTGTGTGTGTGTGTGTCTCAGACTCTCTTTGTGTCTCTGTGTGTGTGTCTCTGTGTGTCACCTGCTACGCGCTCTATCCCCCTAGTGGCTGATATACCGTCATTACACGCGACCCTCGATCATCTCCGCGCTTTTCCTTCACCCTGTTCAGCGTTGCCTTTCCTTCACCCTATCCAGCGCTACTTTTCCTTTCACCCTGTTCACCGTCAATACATGCTAATCTCTCACAATACAATGGCCACCTCCAGCCCTCACCCTCTTGCCCGATGCGGCAACCCTCCCCTCTCTCGGCTCTACATATATAAGGACTTGTTTCAGCAGCCTGTTTCTCACTCCCACCTGAAGACGGTTGCTTTTGTGACGATCGAAACGTCGTGATCTATTATTATTTTTACGTGACTTTACCGAAAGAACCAAAGAGTAGCAGATGATAACCCTCTAGAAAGAGAGTCACTCTATGATTTTTCAGTCTTGGTCCATCAAGCAAGCAGATATAATCTCATTAGAGAGAGTAGATGTTTGTGGTATAACATTACGGTATCCTTCAAGACAGAGCTGATGAATGACTGATATCTTTTTGGGAAGCAAGTACATTAATTATTAGAGAGATACAGTATATGTGTTAAGGTTGTGGCTGGACATATCATATTTGGCCATTACATTTTTAAATGACAGTGGTGGTTGATCAGGGTTCAGAAAGTCCCCAATTCTTTGTTGACCAGGCTGCCATGCATTCTGCTGCCAGCAACATGCGGGTCCCCGGGGGAAATCCCACAGTGTGGTTCCCAGACGCTATCAAACAAAACCGGAAGTATTACATCATCTGACACCATCACATCGAAGCATGCCCCCCCCCCACCAAAGCGCGGGGCCCCGGGTGGTCGCCCAGATTCACTGTGTACCCTAGGGACAGCTCTGTCTGCAGCAGATTGTAACAGCTGCGATGCGCAGTGGTGTCCAATTCAAGCACTTCCCAGAATCAATCCTCCTTAGATATCGAGATCTGTGATATTGGGTGAATTGCGGCAGGGGTTGTGTTTTTGAAAACGGTGCATAACTCAAAATAAAGGAAATGGTTGGGTATTATAGAGAGCACGCTATCTAACCTCATTCTTACGTCTACATATTTCACTGATTCCAGTACATTTTACATTTATAATACATTTATTAAAGATAGTAACAACCTATTTAAAGAAATTAGATTTAAAAATTACATTAACAAAAAATATGTAAAAAATGTGTAGTGTGTTAAACGGAGACACACACTTGTTCTTGGGGGCAACACGTTTATTACAACACCCCAACAGGGTTCCTACGTAAACGTACACTGGTTCTACATCTAGGTGATAACTAGACGGTTAACTAGACCACAACGGGGTAACTACATAACCGGGTCAGTCAGCAACACACTGCCTGACCCACAATGCCGAGCGTAACATTGAAGACCGAAGATCGAGGATTGAAGAGACGTAGCACCGACGGGTTCCATTCCAACTGGGCCCCGAACCCTCTCGGGACTGCCCCTTTATCCTGCTGAACGTGGCCTGGCTCCGCCCTCGGCCACGCCCCCCTTCTAAATCCTAACAGAAGGCTCTGGCTCATATCACGTGTCCCTCGAGCCCCTTTTCGGGCCCCCTTGCTCCCCTTCCCCGCGGCACGCGCCCTCTCGGGTTCACACAGAGTATCACGTCCTCACTTGCTCTCTCTCCGACCCTCACCAGAACTACGACCCCTCGGGCCCGCTTCCATGTAATATCCACTCTGGTGCCAGAGAGAGACTCAAGATGCACAGTTCCACTCCTGTGACAGTAGCTGGTGCTAACCACCCTAGTGACTCCATATAAGTCACTACACATGTAGTGAGATGGTTACCGGATATATTGGTAGGCAAATGTGTGCACAAGACAAAGTTCACGCAGACAAGATCTTGAAAATAGCGCGCGAGGAGATGCTGACGCTGCCCGTGCTTGTGGTTGTCGTACTGCACTTCAGGCATTGCTACAGAACTTCGCTGCCTGACTAACGATTAGCTCGCAGCGTATTCCGTACGTCATGGCCAACACGCTTGAGTGGGAAGGACAATAATAGTACACGCATAACAAAAATAAGTGTCAATCTAACGCGCTATTTCAAAAGCGCGTTACGTAAACGCGCGTAAAACGAGAGGCGACTGAAATAGTAACAGGCAATTGGAATAGAATTAGAGTTAGGTGCTATGGCCGCAGATCATTGCTACTGGATAGAGAACTGAATTAGATATTACAACTGTGACGTATATGTTAAGAATTTAACTTCCTTTTATTATGGAGCCCAAGGACAGAACACGTTATTGCCAGGCATGCCTGCATGCTTTGCAGGGTCCATTAACAAATTATTTTTGTTTAACTGGTTTAATTATCACACCTCCGAATAAAACATGGTTGGTTATATAAGGTGAAAAATAAGTTCAAGATACATTAAATTTAATGTGACAACAGTTTTGTTTCATCATTATCAAGAGCCATGGCCAATCTACTGCTGGTTGAAAGCCGCCTCAAGCTGCTGCCATCTCTCACGATCGGAAGTATAATAATAGTTCCTACACACGAACTGGTTTCGAGTATTTGGCGACACATAAGCCACGTCGTTGAGCGATTTGTGGATAGGTCGCTTCTGAAAAAGAGCTATATAGCTCAGTGGGCCTTACCTGCTAAAATTTTTTTTTTTATAGTTTCGATTTTATTGTTCCATTTCCTCGATAGATATCTTCTTGGATGCGTTCCATTCCTTGACTAGAACGCCTTAATTATTCTTGACCATCATCCATCATCCCTTGGAGCGACGCTTACTCCCCAAGCCAGCTTACCTTCGTAACAGTTTTCATGATGTATGTATGTTGAACTTATTTAGCACTGTACATAGCCCACCATGCTAATGGGAGGTGCGGGGGAAGGACAAACTAAAAGTGCATAATTCCAGTAGCTTGCTAATATTTGGAAGGAAAAGGGTTCCTGGCGGCCGCCAAAGCGCATCTAAAACGTGCGATGCAGTGAAAATGTAATTCACCCGAGTGTGTTCTCTAGCCCACGTTATTCTCTTCATGTCTCTCGGTGTAAATACAAGCATGCACTTTTCAGTTTTTGTTCCATGAAAAAATATCTCGTGAAATGCCCACATTTGTGAACCATGTCGTGAACACAGTTTTATTTGTAATAGATTTATATTTACACGGCTTTGAAAGCAGAAAACAAAGACATAAACATAATAAATGCATTATTAAAACAATACAGTCGCAAAAACATGTAATCAACGACAGTGGCATAAATTAAAACGACAATTTTTAAAATAAACGCAGCATAAACCACAAAGGACTGCCTTGTTCATAGACAAATATCCCCCGTAAAGCCTCAACAGAAATTTGGGGCAAGTGGTGCAGCCAGCACCAGGTCCGGCCGTCATTGTCTCCGTAGTGGCGATGTTTACACACCGTACCAGGCACTATTTAAGGCCGAGTAGACCTAGGGGAGGCCCAGGACCGGTTCAGATAATTGACACTGGTGTTGGCCGCGAGCGGGAAACAAAGTCGGGTCACTGGGTTCGTAGCGCAGCACGCTAACCGATATACACCCGGTATATATAATTAATAGGCAACGTTTCGGGCGACCGCCCGTCTACGCACACGTGGTCTGATGCACAATTCCCTGTCCTGCATTTAAAACTTGGTAGGACCCTCCTGGAATACTCTTGGGACTCAGCGAGGCTTTCCTCTATGTAAACAAGCGTAACTATAGTACTAATAATGGAATAATCTTCTCATATGTCATTAAAATATACATTCTTGCCGTGGTGGTCATCCATCTTCACAGTGGTTGTCCTCATTTGCCAGTAAAAAATATGATAATTGTTTTTTTACCCTTCTATCTGGCAACAAAACTGACACCTTTTTTTATAAGGACTCATGTTTGCATAGACCACAATACCTGCAGTCATAATGCAAACAAAACACAACTCTGGTAATGTATGCACTGTCCTTGAAGTTGATTGTGCCTTTTGGCATCATCTGGTCCAACACCATGTGAGACTTGGCTCTAAGAAAGGCTGTCTCGGGTGTGGACCAATCAACTTCAAGGACAGTGCATACATTATCAGAGTTATGTTTTTTGTTTGCATTATGACTGCAGGTATTGTGCTCTATGCAAACATGACTCCTCGTAAAAAAAGGTGTCAGTTTTGTTGCCAGATAAAAAGGTAAAAAAACAATTATCAGTGGTTGTCCTGTCCGGCACGTTATCTCCTCGGGGTGCAATGCAATCGCGTGGCTCCTACTATCGCAATGGGTCCTACCAACAACTCTGGGAGTCTGAATTAGCATTTCCTATTTCTCAGCATAATTTGCGGCCATGCACAGCTCCGTAATTCGTAGCTGGACGTACTCTGCACTGGCTGAAATTTTACTTTAAAGGCACATGGGTCGTCTGCTTTTCACTCCGGAGTTTCAGCTTTCCGAAACCCCTCCACCAAATAGTCGACCAGGTTGTCGCGTGTCCACATCGCCTATAACGTCTTCAAAGCCCGACCAAATATGTACCACTTTGCATAAACATATAACCATCATCATCATCATCATCATCTCTATGGCGTTAATTAAATGATTGGCACTACTTTGTGTCAAAAAGCCAAATGTAGTTGTACCTCTGGTAGAGACTGTGTCACTGCTGCCTGTTGGAATGGCCACCTATTCTCAACTCTAAAAAAATGTAGGGGGGGGGGTTACTACACAGGAAAATATGCCACGCGTTCAGCTCTTTTGAACTGGTGGTCTGGATAAGGCTGTGCTCGCTTGAATGCGCAATGCTGCGCCCCCTCGTGTGTATGTTTGAAGTTCAGTTATGTCTCTGTTTCTCGCGGAAGATGAGTGAAGTGACGTCAATGCTTGACCGGGGGCGGGGGGGGTCAGTGGGAGCCGTGGAGAGGGAACTGCAGCCCGCGGGCCGCTGCATGCAGTACCCTGCGGCCCCGATTCACACGGCCCAGGGCCACACAAGGCCTGCCACTTCGAAACAGCCCCCCCCCCCCTTCAAACGACCTTTGCTCGCGTTACTGCAAGCGTCTTAGCCGCACTAATCGGATACTAGAGGGTGGATATATTTGGCATGGAAACAACACTGTGTGAATGTTATTTTTGTATGTCCTGCTCAGTCACTTGTTCGTAATAAAGGGGTTTCTTTTGGGTTAGATCGCGTCAATGTAAATGTGTCGTTAACCCACCACCACCCGACACAGCCACTCGGTAAGGTTAGTCACGTAAAGCGAAACGTGCCGATTAGCTACCACCGGTGTGTTGGAGAGTAAACCCATAAAATTTACAATTTGAGTACTATGTTTCGCTGGTGATTACAACCAGCTTCATCAGGCGATTTGCCATAATTGTGAAGAAGTCTTCATGTTTCCGTGCTTAAATAGAGTAGTAAGATGATGTCATCACAGTGCTAAACTCAGTCACTTGTGTCACTGCAATGGCCCCTAAGTAAAGTGGAAAGCTTCTCCACCCCCACCCCGGCTTAGAAGAAGGGGACAGGAAAAGCTCAGATGCGGTTCAGCGTGAGGGCGATGTTGAGTTTGTGAAAGTACGAGCGGAGCTTGCACAGCGGGCAACTCCGGCTCTTCTCTCGCGCCTCCGCTCTCCTCTTCTCTGCCTGCATCTTCCTCTCGCGCTGCCTCTCTCTCTGCCGAGCCACCTTTTGTCTCATTTTCTGCTGAAGTCTCTTCTGCTTCTGCTGCTGTTGTTTCTTTTTCAAATGCTGCTTTTGGTGCTGCTGCTTCTGCTTCTGAGACTGGTGACTGTTTTTCTGTGGTGGCTTCTGCTGTTGTTTCTGCCTTTGCTGCTCCTGAATCTGATGATTGTGTTTTTGTGGTGGTGCTGGTGTCTTCTGCTGTTGTCCTTTCTGCTGCTGCTGACGATGAGCCTTAACACGCTGCTTTTGCTGATGCCGCTGCTGCTGCCGCTGCTTTGTCGCCGTTGGGTTGACGTGGGGAACCTTTGCGGATGACGATGACGACGGTGACGATGATAATGTGGAACCTTGAGACGGTGGTGACGGTTGGGATGACGATGATGTCGCTACTTCCAATGAAGATGACTCTTCTGATGATTTTGATGTTGTTGATTCTGATGATGACCCTGATGATGGTGATGACCCTGATGATGGTGGTGAGGGGGCAGGGTCCCATGGAAGCCAGGCTCCGCCTGTGAGGCCCGGGTCGGCTCGCCGGTCGTGAGGAGGGAACCAAACGGGCACCGCTGAGCGGTTGTATGCAGCGAGACGGAGCAGCAGGCCTGGGAGGTGGGGAGGGGCGAGACACACCAGGGGGGAGGGGAGAGAGACCGGGGTTCGAGGTGGGGCAGTGGTGAAGGTGGTAGAAAGTGGGAGTGCGTAGTCATGTGATTGATTTATTATGATGACGATGATTTGAGATCCCCTGGTCGGTAGGCTCGCGTTATGGAAGGAGCCAAATGAGCTGTTTGGCACGATTCCTGTTGCGTACTCGCTGTGATATTTAATCCGTGTGAATTGTTGGTAGTTCTTCCTATGTGTACGTAATTACAAGTATGTGTATGTGGGGGGGAGCCGTAGTTTAGTAGTTAGTGTTCCGCACTATAAACTCAGCGACCCGAATTCGATTCCCGCTCGCGGCCACCACCAGTGACAATTATCTGAACCGGTTCTGGGCATCCCCTAGGTCAACTCAGCCTAAAATGAGTACCTCATGCGCTGTGTGAACATCGCCACTGGGGAGACAAAGTCGGCCGGGCGTGGTGCTGGATACCCACCCCCTCGTGTGCCATGCCGCCCTTCATAAGTGCTCGCTAACAGCGCTTGCCCGAAAAATCTGTTCACGCTATACGGGGGAATCTTTGTGTGTGTGTCTCTGGGCGCGTGTCGAGTGATGGCGCAGTGATTTGCACACTGCACCAAGAGTAGGCCCATTGCATGCTGCCAACAGGGTCCAAAATTTTGCCAAATTCGAAAATCACACCGCAAATTTGTTCATTGGGATCATACACCGATATCGATTATCGCCTCCTACCGGTAGACCAATGCCTCCAGGTCGCTCTTGTAAACGAGACTCATCCCGGGCTCATGAGTCCTCACATTCTCAAAATGTGTCGAAGGGCATTATACAGTCGACCCTTCCACATCGCGGAGGTTAGCGCCACAGGCCACCCGCGATCTGGAAAATCCGCGTAAAAAATGTTGATCCCCTTGGCAAACAAAGCGAGCACCTCCAGCCCGGGGGTTCGGGGGGGGGAGGGCGCTGCGAGCCTTTGCGTGTCATCTGCTGGCTTTCGCGTTCTTTTCGCAAACTTTAATTTTTACAAAATTGTACTTAAAAAGAAAAATGCGCATATTTATGGTATTGAAAGATAAAATACATTAATATACCAGTACTGACATATTTATGCATTTGAGTTACTAAACTTTTTGCGTGTCGTCTGTGGCTTCCGCAAAACTCCCAAAAACTCACAAAGAATTCCCATTTTATTTCTTATGCCGACCCGGCGATATTTCAAAACCGCGATGGGGAAAGTCGAGATGCAGAAGGGTCGACTGTATTCCCCCACCCTCCCACCTATATTGTAAATAGCGTCCATTCTAAATAAACAACGCACGAGATAATGCATTGTGAAAGGGGTTAAGAATGGGGAACTTTTTTTTCGATTTAAAGCTTTCGTGACTTCAGGGATTAATCTTCTTGGTTCTTTCGGTAAAGTCACGTAGAAGGGAAACAAAAACAGCCCTGTTCTTCACCTGAGGACGGCTGCTTGCGTTGTGGCCGAAACGTCGTGAGAATTGTATTTTATTATGTTTTATTTTTATTATTTTATTATTTCCCTTCTACGTGACTTTACCGAAAGAACCAAGAAAATGGAGAACATGTCACGTGTCAGTTGATTGGAGGGGCGCGGAAAACTGTGCAGACGAGATTGGAAAGACTGCGAGAGTGGAGAAGATGCATGGATATCGAGGCTACAGAGAAGATAATAATCATGTTGGCTTACTTACCTAGGAAAGCCACACTGATTTTGAAGGGTCCGTTTCAGGGGGAGGGAGATCTTATATTAGATGAAAATGTTTGGCCAATACCGGTGACATTGCATGTTTTACTTGCTTAACTATGGGAGGAAACCAGATAAACCCTGATGAAACACGTGCATAACAGGGGGAGAGAACGTACAATAGGCACCCGAGTCGGAAATCGAACCCTGGTCGTTCTGGCTTTGTGGCACAACTTTTTACCACCATACTACTCTTGTGGTGTAGGCTGGAGAGAAAGAGAGAGAGAGTGGACAGGCACGACAGAAAGTACAGCAAGTAGGTCCGTTGCCTGTTAGTGCATCTCACCCAGCACCACCTCCGGGTAGAGCGAGGAGACATCGTGTCGCTCGTAGGGGTCGGCCGAGATATTGAAGAGCCACAACATCTTCACCTCCTCGCCGCCATCGTCGCCGCCGCCACTGTCATCGTCACTGTCATCGTCGTCATCATCATCATCGTAGTCGTCATCGTCGTCATCGTTGGTCACTTGAACGTGGCGGTGCCACGCGCGGTCTCCTTTGAGTCCCGGAGTCGATGGAGGTGTTGCCGGTGCTGCTCTGCCTCCACCTCCTCCTCCTCCACCAACTGCTCCTCCACCTCGTTCACCGACTCCGCCTCCCCCAACACCTATTCCGCCTCCTCCTCCTCTTACACCTCCTCCACTGCTAACTCTTCCACCACCTTCTCCTCCTTCTCCGCCTCTGTCTCCTCCAGCGACACCTCCACCACCACCACGACCTTTATCGCCTCCTCCTGCTTTACCTATATCTGCACTATCATCACCCCTTCCTCCTCCCCCTCCTCCACCATCGTCACCTCTTCCTCCTCCACCACCTTTACCTCTTTTTTCTCCACCATCACCCCTTCCTCCTCCTCCTCCTCCTCGCGGCGGTGCCGAGTCCTTCACCGGGAACTCCACGAAGCCCACCCCGACCACCGCGCTGTGGCTGCCCGTCATCTTGGTCACCTTGCTCAGCAGGTATGCCGTCACGGGAGCGCTCCTGGCGCTCGCGTGGCCCTTGCTACGGCTGTCGTTACTCCCGCAGCCGTGCGCACACGTGCTCGGGCTCTCGGTGCCGTTCCTCGCATGGCTGTCGCTTTGATGGCCGTCTCTGCCGTCGCTGCTGCTATCCCGTCGAGTCACGGCACCCCGGTAAGCGTTGCTGCGGTTGCCGTTGCTGGGATGGCTGTTGGTTAAGCTGCTGTCGCCACGGTGGCTGTTACTTCTGTCTGCGTTGCCGTTGCTCCCGTTGCTGCTCCTCGCATTGCTGTTCCGCGGACTGTTGTCGCCTTGAAGCATCTTTCTCCTCTTGCTGTTGCTGTGCGTTCTCATCGTCCCGTTGTTGTCACCCTGGCCGCAGTGCCGTTTGCTGTTCCTGCAGCTGAACCCGGGCCCAGTGCGATCCTTGCCCCCAGCTGGGCTCAGCTTGCTGTCCACGTGCCGCTGCAACAGCTGCTGCTGCAGGATGTAGTTGCTGCTGTCGATGACGTTGCTGTTCGTGTAGTGGCTGGGGAATAATCTTGTCTCGAGATTGCCGCTCGGCGACACTGATGATGACGACCCTGGTGATGAAACAGAAGAATGAGACAAAGACAACGAGGATGATGATGATGCCCTCGCCTCTTCCTCCATCACTGCCCCTCTCCTCCCTCTCCGGCTCCTTTTCTTCCCTTTCCTCTTCCTCCTCTCGCCCTTCCCTCCACTGCCCTTGCTGCCCTTGCCGCTCTTGCCGCTGTTGCCGCCCTTTGCGATCCTCGCTCGCGAGTAGGAACGCCTCTCCAGGTTCCACCAGCGGCCCTGGAGCTCCGGCCCCGTCCGAACGGGGACCCAGTCGCCGTGACCAGGATCCCCGGTCAGCAGCTTCCAGGGCCCCGAGCGCAGCGCGGCAGTCACGTGACAATCCCAGACGCCCAGGCTGCACGCCCAGTGCGAGGAGGATGGCGATGATGACGAGGAGGATGAGGAGGATGAGAGGGAGGGGCCGACCCTCTGTCGCTGAACGATTGCATGTCTAGAAACGCGCTGTGGTGGTGGGTGAGTGGGGTGAGATGTGAGCAGGTGAAAGGTGATCGGTGAGTGGTGGCGACAAGCCAGGTCAGGGAGTCATAGGTGATTTGTGAGTTGACACGGGTGAGGCATTGGCAGGTGACAGGCAAGGGGTGATGTGACGGGTGAGTGGTAAGAGATGATGTGTCGGTAGTGAGGAGTGCAAGGCAATCGGTGAGGTGAAGAGTAAGGGGTCGGAGGAGATAGGTGAGATGACAGGCGAGGGATGATGTGATGGGTGAGTGGTCAGAGATGACATTGCAGATCAGGGGTGAGAAAGCAATGGGTGAGCAAGGAGTTTGGCACGGTGAGAAGGGTGGCAGGTGAGAGCAGGTGAACAGGTTAGCGAGTGAACAAGAGAGATTTACAGAGATAATCATCATCATTATTTGTATTGTATTCAGAATCTTTATTTAAACTGGAAGGATCCGATTGACTATAAAGCTCTTTTTCACAGATGTCCAGTAGGGGACGAGTAACACACAAATAATACAAAAACACAATTGGAGTGCAAAGTAGCAAGTCTCTGAATATAAATAAATTATTTGTAAATTACACGCACAATTTTCTCTGTGCAATGAGGCCACGTGGACAGTTGTTTTACCAGGTAAGGTCCACTGAGCTCTTTTTCAGAAGCGACCTGGCCACAAATGATAGCTCAGCAAAGTGGCTTATCATGTGGCAATTTATAGCATCCAAATACTCTAAATGCTATGACCTGGAGAAAAATCCACGCAAGCACGGGGAGAACATGCAAATTCCAAATATATATATATATATATATGCGTCAGGGTCAGATTCGGACCCACGACTTCCTGAACACCAGGCGAGGTAGTTAACATCTAGCCACCGTGGCGAGATGTTCACGCAGTGTTGCCGGAGTGGGCCACCAACATAAGGACTCCGACACTCACCTTCATCGGGTTGATGTTGTGTAAAATTTCCTTCCGTGGCGACTCACTGCCCTGGCTGATGACATCCCACACGTCAAAGCCGTCAAGGGGCAGGGGCAGCCGGTCTGATCCCTCACCAGTACCGTCTGATCCTCCACCATAGCCATTCCCACCTTCTCGCTTGTCTCCTTTGCCATGTCCTCCTGCACCGTCCCCTTTTCGCCTGCTCGCACCTCCTGTCCCTTCTCCTCTCCCACCTCCAGCCACATCTACTCGTGTGGTCCCATCTCCTCTCAGACCTCCTGTCATAGCGTTTCTGTGTTCTCCTTTCCCATCTGTTACCCCATGACCATCTGTGGCCACATCCGCCCGTCCGGTCCCATCTCCATGCCAGTCTCCTCCCTTGCCATCTGTCCCGTCTCCTTCTCCGTCTCCTCTGACTCCTCCGTCCCCGTCCCCTCCTCCCGCCAGCCTCCTTTTCCTCCTCCTCTCCGCGAAGAAGGCGGGCAGGTCGACCCCGGCGAGGCGAGCCAAGGTGGGGAACCAGTCGGTGACGTGGATGAGCCCGCGGCTCACGGAGCCCTGGCGCCGCGCCGGGATGAGCGGGCTGTGCACGAAGCCGACGGCACGCATCCCGCCCTCCCAGTAGCTGCCCTTGCGGCCCCGCAGTGGCCAGTTGCTGCCCCCGATGTACGGCTGCCCCCCGTTGTCCGTGGAGTACACGATGACGGTGTTGTTGTAGTAGCCGTAGCGCTAAGAGGGAAGATGATGACGGCGTTACCGACGTTGGCATCGTTGCCCTAGGAGAGCCTAATTTATCGTTCAGACTCAAAGACTCTTGTGCAGTTTGGAGGCAATGTTGCCAACTGGGTACAATGAGCGCACTCGCAGTATTGACCAGGGTAGCCACACAGGTCATCCCGCAGACCTCTGCAATGGGTGGCAAAACGAGCGATGCCCGTCGTGATCACCACACGGTTGTTATTGGTGTCACCATCGTCATGGTTATCGTAGTTACCAACATCATTGTTACCAGCACCATCATCAGTCAAAAATGATGACAATGGGGGGCATTGGTTAAACATCTGAATGTATCAGGACCGTTCTGAAAAGGAGTCTCGAGACTCGTCGAAGCTCTCCCGGGTATATAAATCGCGTGGTAATCATCAACGTGGTGATTGTCGTGGCGATCGTGGTGGTTTCTGGCGGTGTTCATGGTGGTGTCGCGCAGCACGTGATGGTTTTTGTAGTTGTTGTCATGCTGCTGTGACCTGCAGTGCTCTGAGTGGTGAGCTGGTGAGTTGATGGGCGAGGGAGTGAGTAGGTAAGTGGGTAAGTAGGTGAGTAAGTGCGCGAGTGGGTGAGTGTATTGTTGAGTGGTTGACAGTATAAATGAGTAAGTGGGCGAGTAGGTGAGTGAGTGTGTTGTTGAGTGGTTGAGAGTACAAATGAGTGAGTGGGTGAGTGTATTGTTGAGTGGTTGAGTGGTTGAGAGTATGAATGAGTGAGTGGATGAGTGCATTGTTGAGTGGTTGAGAGTACAAATGAGTGAGTGGGCGAGTAGGTAAGTGAGCGAGTGGGTGAGTTCTTGCGACCTGCAGTGTGGTGGTAGTGGTGGTAGCGGTGGGGGTGATGGATGGCCAGTCCGGTGAGCCCCAACCCTCGGCACAGGTGGAAGGAGTCGGTGAGCGACGTTCAAACGGAGTGGCAGAGGGCGGAGAGGCTTTTTGACGACGGATGTTGAGGAAGAGGAGGTGCCCTCACCTTGAGTGCGCGCGTGATGTTCCTCACAGCCTCGTCCAGCGCGGTGACCATGGCGAGGTGCCTGCGGCGCTCCACGCTCCAGAGATGCGCGTAGGGCAGCACGAAGCGGCGCGGAGCCTGCGCCGGGGCGTGCGGCGCGCGGAACGCCACGTACACGAACATCGGCTTCTGCTGCTGCTGCTGCCCTCCTGCCTGCTGCCCTTCTCCCTGATGTTGTTGCCCTTTTACCTGCTGCTGCTCTGCCTGCTGCTCTTCTGCCAGATTCTGCCCTACTTCCGGCTGTTCTCCGTCCTGATGTCCCCCCTGATGATGCTGCCCTCCTGCCTGCTGATGCCCTTCTCCCTGATGCTGCCCTCCCTGGTGCTGCTGTCCTCCACTATGCTGCCCTTCTCTCTGGTGCTGCTGTGCTCCTGTTTGCTGCCCGCCTGCCTGATGCTTCTGTTGCTGCCCTTCTCTCTGATGCTGCTGCCCTCCACTCTGCTGCCCTCTCTGGTCCTGTTGCCCTCCTGTCTGCTGCATCTGCGGCTGCCAATCAGTCGGATTCTTCTGCCTGCTTGACTGCTGTCCTCTGTTCCGCTGCCCTCCTATCTGCTGCATCTTCTGCTGCTGCCCTCCTGCCTTCTGCTCCTGCTGCTGCCCTTCTCCCTGTTGCACCTGCTGCTCGTGCTGCTCTGTTACCAGCTGCCATCCGCCCTGCTGTTTTTGCCACTGCTGCTGCTGCGCTCCTTGCCGTTGCATCTTCTGCTGCCGTTTTACTTGCTTCCCTTTGTCCTGCTGCGCCTGCTGTTGCTGCCCTTTTGTCTGCTGCCATCCTGTCTGCTGCCCCTCTCCCTGTCGATTATTCTGCTCTCTTCCTCCTCCTCCTTGTTGCACCTGCTGCTGCATCTGCCCATTTGCCTGCTTCTCTTCCCTCTGCTGCTGTCCTTTTGTATGTTGCATCTCACGCTGCCCTCCTGTCTTCTGCTTTCGCCCCTGCTGCAACCGAGACTGCCCTTCTCTCTGATGCATCTGTTGCTGGCCTCTGCCCGCCACTGCCCTCAGCACACCCATTCTCGCGGGCAGCGCCCGGGTCCCGCGCCACTGCTGCCCGCTACTCCGCTTCGCTGCCCACCTTCCACGCCTTTGCCCACGCTGCCCCACCGCCACCTGTTGACCCCTTCGTTTTTGCTGTCCACGCTGCTGCTGCTGCTGCTGCTGCCCATGTAGCTGAAACTGCCCATGCATCTGCTTCCCATTGTGTCGCAGCTGCTCGTGTGTTTGCTGCTGCTGCTTTTGCTGATGCAGCTGTTGATGCCCAATTAGTTGCAGCTGCGCACGTGCTTGCTGTGGTTGCTGCTGCTGCTGCTGGACGTGTGACTGCTGTTTTTGATGCCGATTTAGCTGTTGCTGACCGTGTAGCTGCCGATGATGATGATTGTGCTGCTGCTGCTGTTGCTGCTGGTGCTGTTGTACACCTGACTGCTGCTGCTGTTGTTGCTTCTGATGTTGCCCCTGCTGCAATTGCTGTGCGTGTAACTGCTGCTGCAACTGTTGCTGCAACTGTTGCTTCTGCTGTTGTATGTGTAACTGCTGTTGCTGT
>CM025615.2:3292977-3309663 GCA_014621495.2 Entosphenus tridentatus
CTGCTGCTGCTGTTTCTGCTGCTTGTGCTGCCCCTGTTCTCCCTGCTGCTGTCCCTGCAGCTGCTGTCCCTGATGCTGCTGCCCCTGTTGCTGCCCCTGCTGTCCCTTCTGCTGCTGTCCCTGCTGCTGGCCCTGCTGCCCCTGCTGCTGCCCCTCCTGCTGCTGCCCCACGTTGCCCTCCCTCCAGTGCTGCTCGAGCAGGCGCAGCACAGCGCTCGTGTAAACCTCTGTAGAGTAGCTCCCCGCCGCCTCGTAGTCCGGGGTCTCTCCATCGGAGTGGTCGTAGCCACACAGCAAGCCCGCACCACCACCTGCACGGGTCTTCCCTCTTAGCCTCACCGCCGCTGCCGCCACCCTCCCCAGATGGAAGAGACCCGGCTCTCGACCTGCTTCTTGCGGAGACTCGGGGTGCTCGTGGTGCTGCTGCTGCTGCTGGTGGTGATGGCGGTGAGGCTCCCGTGTGGCCTCGTCGTCGTTCTGGTCGGAGTGGACCTCGGAGGGCCTTGCAGGAGCAGCAGCCGTGCCGGAGTCTCCACCTCCCCGGGACCCGGCCCTCTTGCCAGGGGCGCCGCCCGTCCCCGTGGCGGTTTGGTCATCGTTAGGCGAAGAAGAGATGGAGGAGGTGGACGGAAAGGAGGAAGCTGAGGGAGAGGAAGACGATGTTGACCGAGGAAGTCTCCATGTTGCCTTCTTGTGGACAGAAGTCTTCAATTTCATCTTCTTCATCTCCATCATCTTCATCTTCGTGTCTGCTCGCCTCCCTGCCCCTCCCGCATGACTCGCTCGCCACTGCTGAGGGGCTAGTGGTAATGACAATTTCAATTTAGCTTCTTGCTTCTTCGTTTGACCTCGTTTGAAGCTGCTGATGCTGCTGCTCGAGCCTTTGCCAATTCCTCGTGCAGGAGCATTCCTTCCACTTTTAAACTCTGCTGCCCTCTCATCATCAGCAGCAGCACCACCCTCCTTACCACTTGCTCCTCCAATTACCGCTGCTGCTGCTCCTGCTCCTGCTGCTGCCCTTGATCCTAAGTCTGCCCCTGCTGTCCTAGTTCCTGCCCTTGATGCTGCTGCTACATCTACTGCCCCTGCTATATCTGCTGCTGCTGCCCCAGATGCTGCCCGCGGTGTGCCGGCCGCCCCTGCAGCTCCCGATACGCCCGATGCCGCGTCTCTCGCCGCTGCAGCCCCAGACGCCGGCCCTGCTGCTCCCGATATGCCCGCTGCCCTCGACGCCGGGTCTACCGCCGCCGCTGCTCCAGATGCTGCCTGCGGCACGCCCACCGCCGCTGCTGCCCCCTTCCCCTCCGCTGCCGCAGACGTTGCCCCGTCGGCGGCGGCGGAGCCGGCGCCGCCCCCTGCGGCGCAGGCGGTGTGCGTGAAGTGGTCGGCACTGCCCGTGAGCGAGCCCAGGAAGGAGTCGAACCCGCGGCTCGTGGGGAGGCATTCACGGCGCCAGAAGCCCAGGTGCCACTTGCCCACGGCGTGCGTGGCGTAGCCTGCGCCCTCCCGCAGCGCCTCGGCCAGAGTGGGCACCTCCGCTGGCAGGCACGACGGCTGGCGGGCACGGATTATGGAGTGCTGCATCCCCGTGTGGATCTGGTACCTGCGAGGTGAGGGGTGTCAGGGGGCGTCGGAGGGTGGGCGAGTGGGAATGGGTGGGTGGGGTGTGGGTGGAGAGGTGGGTGAACAGTTGATTCGCGAGATGTTAACTACCTCGCCTGGTATGCAAGAGGTCGTGGGTTAGATCCCGACCTTTATGCCTGCTATATATTTGGAGTTTGCATGTTCTCCCCGTGGTCGCGTGGATTTTCCTCTGGATCTTCCGGTTTTCCCCTGCACATTTAAAATCAACATCACGTGTTTAGAGTAAATGGCTGCTATAAATGTCCACACGATAAGCCACTTCGTTGAGCTATCATTTGTGGCCAAGTCACTTCTTAAATAAGAGCTTATAACTCAGTTGGGTCTTACCTGGTAAAATAAAATAAAACATAGTTTCTAGTTTAGTTTCTTCTGGGTTTTACTGCCACCGTTGATGAGCAGAAGGCCCAAAAGTCCCCAAAAAACCGTCAAGCGGTGACAAACGGTGAAGTCTGTGAAAAGTAAACACGATCAAAAGAGTTCACACCGTTTCTTGCGTTGAGCAAGATGATCGATTGGTTGGGTAGAGTATTGGTCAATTGATCAGCTGTTTGGTCGGCTATCTAGTGGCCATTCACTTTGGGTTTTTAAAATTAGATTTATGTAATGCTCAGTCTGCTCTTCAATTTATCATCGGCCGTTTAATATAATCGATGAGTAAATTAGTCGGTCACTTATTGTACCGAAAATGAGTCTGTCGATGAGAGTCTCTTGCTATTTGAGCAGATAGTAATTCAATTCATTGGTAGAACATTCCACCAGTGAGCTGATTACTCAATAAATGAGTTGACTCATCAGTTAATTAATTGATTGATGAATAGCTTAAATGAATTAGTCAGGCGGTCAAGCATTTAACTAGGTCAACTCACCTATCACTCGGTTGGAATCAGCATCTTTGAAGCTCTTTTTCACAGACGTCCACAGTCACTCGGTCAGCCAGGTAAATGTAGCCAATCGAGTGGTCAACCAGACAATTGATCCGTCGTTGGTCACTCGTTGAACTGGTCCGTTACACTCGGTAAATGACGCGATAACCTACCTGCCCGTGAGCAGCTGGCTCCTGGTTGGGGTACAAATGGGCTGCACGTAGTAATTCTCCAAGCGCACCTGCACGCACGCAAAGACAAAGATCCCCCCGTACAGCCTTAGCAGACTGTTGGGACAAGTGCTGTTAGCGAGGAGCACCAATGAAGGCCGGCACGGCACACGAGAGGGTGGGTGGCCAGCACCACGCCCGGCCGCCTTTGTGTCCCCAGTGGCGATATTTAGACACCGCAGCCAGGTACCCATGTGAGGCTGAGTCAACCTAGGGGAGGCCCAGGACCGGTTCAGATAATCGTCGCTGGTGTTGGTTGTTGTGAGCGGGAATCGAACTCGGGTCACCGGGTTCGTAGCGCGGTGCGCTAACCGCTCCATGACCGCACGCTTTCATGGAAGGGTTTTATTTCCTACAATTCAATGGTTTAAAAACATTTTTTTTTACAATAATATTATGTATTAAAGGCAAAGGATGTTTGCAACAACTCAACTGGCTCCCAATTATACGTTGCTCTATCAAGAGTCAGGTCACTTAGTGTAGTGTCGGAAAATAACCCAAAATTGACTATTGTGTCTTTAGAGAAATCTTTGATTTAAAAAATATTAGTGAAAAATTTATAATTGTGTGAATTTTAAATAAGATATGCTAGATCAGCGTATGTTACGCCGGGTAGAGCTAGTATATATTTTTATTAACTCTGAAGGTCGGGGGCAGCTCAACCATCCTCCCCTTATTCCGCAGCAGTCCCTTGAATATTTATCAATATTTATTTTTTTACTCGAAAAAAAAATCTAAAATTGTCTCCCCGCTCGCATATTAATCGCGTCGCCTGCAATGATTGGCGCTAAACTTCCCCCCTCCCCTCCCAGGCCCCCTACCCCCAGGCCCCCTCCCCCCACCCCGCCCAGGTGCGGTGAGCAAGGACCGTGGATCGCGCGCACGCACCCCCTGCGCTGCCAGCCGGTCGAGGTGCGGCGTCCGCACGTGCGGGTTGTGGTAGCCGATGTCGTTGAACCCTTGGTCGTCCACGAGGATGAAGACGATGTGCGGCCGGGGGGCCACGTCCGCTTCCGCGCACAGGCACCGCGGTGCCCAGCAGCAGAAGCAGCAGAAGCGGAGCGCCGACACGAGGAGGAGCAGCTGCTGCCGCTGCCGCCACCGCTGCTGGATGGATCCCATTGGCGCGATGTGGGTGAGACGGGAGAAGCGGGGGAGCCACCTGGGGATGGATGGATGGGGAGGTCGCTTCCTTCCTCTGCCAGACGCTCGCTCTATACTTGTGTCTACACCTCCGTTTAACCTGTCTACCTGCTGCACTGTGTATCTCTTTGTCGACCTAACTATCCACCTATCTGGATAACTAACTTCAATGTGTATACCTATCTCCCTGCCTATCTGTGAATGTGCCTACCTGTTTGTATATTTGTCAACAACTTACTCGCGTTGTTTACCCACCTGCCCGTGTATATACACAAATATATACCGGTGCAAATACCTGTCGGTGTGTCTACCCGCCTATATACATAGCTATCAGCTACTCTGTCCACTTGACTGTCTACACACCTACCTACCTGTTTCCTTTCTTACCTGTATATCGACGTTGCTAAATGTTCCGTGCGATTGTTCACTTATCCTGCTTGTGTGTACCGATGCAGCTATTGATGTTCCTACCTGCATAGCTGTGTATTTACCTGCATGCCTACCTGTATGACTACCTGTTGAAATGTCTACCGACCTATGTACCTTTCTGCCTATCTATATGTACCAACTTACCTGCCTATTTGTCTGTTTAATTATCTACCTGTCCACCTATCCACCTGTCTGCTGCCTGTCTGTATACATACTCGTCTGTATTTTTGTTTTGCTACCTCCTTACAAATTAATATATTTTACTGTCTATCTACCTGTAAAAAAGTTTATCTACTCACCTGTTAGTGTACCTGCGTTTCAACTTACCTACCTACTCACCTGTCTGTCTACCTGTGTATCAACTGACTTACCTACTCAACTGTCTAAACTTCTGTCTGGGTTTTCGACCTACCTATTTGTATATTTACGCTTATATGCTCAACGAAGCCTCACTGAGGCTCAGGACTCTTTTTTTCAGGAGGGTCCTGCCAAGGTTTCACAGTAGAGGGGTGGGCGACGATTGTGGCATAGATTCCAAATGTATAAATGTGCGGTACAATTATTTCAGATCAAAGTAAACTTGGACCTTGACACCTATGTTCACGTGTGTGTTTTGTCGGTATGTCTTTCTGCCTACCTGCCTCAACCCTTCCTATTTGGCCTCGTCTGTCCGCATGCCCTGTCCAAGCGTCAGCGTGGTATGTGTGAATCCTGAAAAGCATGCGGGGGGAGGGAGGGGTAGTTGGTTAGCGCGCTGCACTACGAACCCGGCAATCCGAGTTCAATTCCTTCTCACGGCCAACACCAGTGACGATTATGGGAAACACGGTCCTGCCCCTCCCCCCACCCCTAGGTCGACTCAGCCCCAAATGAGTACCTGGAGACAAAGGCGTCAGGGTCGTGGTACTAGCCACTCACCCCCTAGTGTGCCGTGCCGGCCTTCATGTGTGCTCGCTAACAGCGCTTGCCCTGACAGCTTGGCAAAGCTATACGGGGGACCTTTGTCGTTGGTTGTCTCGTGCGATTAAAAACACAAGCTCCTGCCTCCGCGCTGACAGAGGTCTATCGCCCCGCCACACTTTGGACAGGGGAGTGATGGATGATGAGTCGGGTGAGAGAAACGAAAGAGCGCCGTCAGTGCGGGTCGGCTCGACAACACCATGCGGAGGGGTGCGGACGCCACGCGTGCACACGCGCTCGTGCACGCTTCACGTCTGTGCGTGACAAGAAACCACGTGAACGGACGTTCCCAGAGGCATACGTCAGGGGCGCCACGGTGGCGAGCTGTTAACTCCCTCGCCTGGTATGAAAGAGGTCGTGGGTTCGATCCCGATCCCGATCCCAACCCGGACGCCTGCTGTATATTTGGAGTCTGCGCCTCGATCTCTCCCCGTGGTCGAGTGAATTTATGTCCAGGTCCTCCGGTTTTCCTAAGGACTTTTAGAATCAACAAGCATTTAGAGTATTGGCTGCTATAAAAATTTCCACGTGATAAGCCGCTTCGTTGAGCTATTACTTATGGACAGGTCGCTTCTGAAAAAGGGCTATATAGCTCAGTGGGCCTTGCCGGGTAAAATAAATATTGTTTTTAGTTTTTTTTATATACGGCAGCAGCGAACTTTGCTGAACGTCCTTGTACTGATGAGTCCCAATAAGGACAAAGCCACGACAACATAACCACCACACATTCAGTCACCTCTTTTGAGCTGAAGGTCTGGATTAGGCTGAGATTTTTGCGCACGCATTTCGCGCCTTTGCTTGTCGTTAAATCTGCAACAACAGCCGTCATGGGCCGCTAAGTGGCGGTGACGTCACCACGGTGTTTGTGCCAGGCTAGGTGCACTTTGAGGCCACGTAAAGTGTTTTGATGCTCGCTGACAGGTCACGGGACAGATCCAGGTGCCAGGAGTTGACTGAGATGATTGGCAGATGCACCACCTGTGCTCCCCACTGTGCCACCTCTTCGTGTTATCTGCCCGGCGCTCTGCTCATTGTTGTGAGCATCGCTCCTCTGCCAACCACTGTTATTGGAGGGCGACTGCCTCCAACTGCCCAGCAGCGTCCTTCACCAGCCTCCTCCACCCATAGAAGACGATCTTGACACCGCTGATACCGGTCATCTGCAAATCCAATAAGCTTCGCATTCTTCTGTATCATATCAGCTCATCTCTTCTTTAGCCCGTGCCCCGCCCGTTTAGCCCCCTCTATCTGGCAATTCAAAGGCGGCTTGGGCATGCGGTGCCTGGGCATGGGGGCTGCATGACTCAAACAAATGTAGTTTCCCTGCCGGATGAGCTTACCGATGATGGGGACTGTGTACAGATCTCTCAAGGATCTGTGAGCACCCCACACAATCCAGCCTGTTAAACCCAGGATGGATCGATCGCTGGCGTGCCAGCCTAAATGTTTCAAACCGGCCCAGATGTTCCATCAAAGGGGTCTACTTTAGGAAGCAAAAAATAAGCGAGAGCATAATTGTGGCCAAGATGACCCAGAGCTTAGTTTGGCGCGATGTACCAGGCAGCTTCCACACAGCAGCGTGACATAGCTTACGAAAATGTAATGCCGCTTGACTAATTCGGAGTGAGACCTCTCTTGCCCAAGCGGAGCTGGTCATAGGCACACTGATCAGTAATGGAAGCGCCTCCACTCTCTCCACAACTGTACCATTACTCAAGCGGGAGTTGAGAGGGCAGAGTATTTGATGACAAAAAGATACCCAGGCAGGTGCTTTGTTCTCGTTGGGGGCTGATGGTAAGGTCCGCATCTCTTAGTGGCACGTTCTAGGTTCAGCAGTAGCGTCTCTAACTCTTGAGAGCGAGGAGTGATGAATAATTATCAGATCATCAACATACGTAACAATAGGTAGCCATACCTATTGTTACGTATGTAACGGGCATCCACTCAATGTATCCACACCAGACGAATATTCCTCTGGTACAAAGTAAAACATCTCAAACTACGTGGTCAAAAGAGATACATGAATCGTGTTTATGCCAGAAGACATCCCTGTCGCATCCCAAGGTGAAAAGGGAATAACTCTGACTTCTGGCGATGAAGCTTTACCCGGGCTTGATGGCCTCAGATAGCTGGAATGGCTTTTCCCATCAGTCAGCATTTCTGGGGGGTCTGAACTGGGTACCCAATGCAGCCGTGGCATGTGCGTGAACCGCAGTCCCATTCCCACTTGACACCACGAGGACTTGGGCAAGATGCCAACGCCAGCTGCAAACGATGAAACTCCGCTTGAAACATTCAACAGCGGTCTAAGACCAGGATAGTAGGACCACTTTCAAAGAAAAAGATCCCCCGTATAGCCTGTAACAGACTGTCGGGGCAAGTGCTGTTAGCGAGCACCTATGAAGGCCGTCACGGCACACGAGGGGGTGGGTGGCGAGCACCACGGTCGGCTGCCTTTGTTTCCACAATGCTGATGTTTACGCACCGCGCCAGATACTCATTAAAAGCTGCCCAGGGTTCTTCGTCCGTGCGTGACTGTGTGTATGACAGTGCACCTTCGGCGTCTGTGCGACTGTTGAGACTACGTGTGTAACATGATGTGTGTGTTGGGGGGGGGTGTAATGTGCGTGTGTGTGTGAGGAGTGGTAGTGCAACAGTTAGCGCCCTGCGCTCCCAACCCGGCGACCAGCGTTCGATATCCGTTCATGGCCACCAACACCAGTGACGATTATCTGAACTGGTTCAGGGCCTCCCCTAGGTCGACTTAGCCTAAAATGAGTACCTGGTGCGGTGTGTAAACATCGCCATTGGGGACACAAATGCGGCCGGGCGTGGTGTTGGCCATCCACCCCCTCGTGTGCCGTGCCGGCCTTCATGGGTGCTACTCGCTAACAGCGCTTGCCCCAACAAGCTGTTCAGGCTATACGGGAGATCTTTGCCGTTACTTTGTGTAACCGTCTTCGTCGCGTGTCTATGCGAAATTGTGTTGGGACTGTGACTGTGTGTGTGTGTGATGTGCGTGCGTGGCACGGAGCGCAACTATGCCAATGCAATGCGTTACTCAGCTACACGTGCTGCACACAGGCAGACGCGCATCTTGAGACCGTGCAATGACAAAGATGCCCCGTTTAGCCTTAGCATACTGTTTGGGCAAGTGCTATGGGCGAGCACCTTATGAAGACCGCCATGGCACACGCGCACAAGGGGATTGGTGCAGTTGACACCACGCCCGGCGCCTTTGTCTCTCCACCTACGGGAGGTCCAGTGCCGGTACATATATTCGTCACAGATGTTGGCCGCGAGCGGGAATCAAACACTCTTGGACTACTAAGGGTCACCGGGTTCCTAGGGCAGTGCGATAGCCACTGCGCCACACACCCGGAGAGACGTACAAAGACAAAGCCTTAGCAGACTGTCGGGGCAATTGCTGTTAGCGAGCACCTACGAAGGCCGGCACACGGCACACAAAGGGGTGAGTGGTCAACACCACGCCCAACCGCCATTGTCTCCCCAGTGGCGACGTTATCACACCGCACCAGGTACTCGTTTGAGGCTGAGTCGACCTACATATGTACACACATCCATACACGCACATGTACACACATCCTATGAACACATATGTACAGATGTAGTGACATCGCGGGATGTCATTGTGCAATGCCGACCCTAGAGTGGCACGGCGTGCGATGTAACGACATCGCGGACACCATTATGATGTGGGTGTAGTACCGGCCCTAGAGGAGCTCGGTATGCGCTGGTTGACAGTGCTAGGTGGCACCACGCTTGTCGTGCAGTGCCAGCCCTACAGGATAGGGTGTAGGTGTGCCGGGGTTACTAAAGGCCATGGCACTCTGGTTGAGGGGGGAGGCCGAGACACCCCTCGCCTTCTGTAGCGCACTATTGCCACGAGCAAAGGCTGCCTTCGCGAAGATGGACCACGATGGAGTCGATTCGCTGGTCCCTGAGAGATGGTTGACGTTGGCAAAGGACCTCAACATCATCCTGCCGGCTGTCGGCAAAGACGACTTGTCTTCCCTCAAGGTTGCAAGATGCATCCAGGCGCACCTGCTCTTGCAACAGCATAAAGGGTTGGCGGCGTGTACCACGCCTCGTGAGTTGCGGGATACACCCGAAGATGTGGAACCCGTCCAAGCCTGCGCTTCCACTCAAGGCGGAGGCTGGCGGGGGGATGGCATGGTGCGATGAGATGAAAAACCATGCGAGCACATGCGTCGCCCGCGCTTTGCGAGGGAAACATCGTTGGCGGTGTAGGGGTCACATTGAATACAAAGCCGCAACCGGTTTCTGATGGAAAATGGATGGATAAACTTTGTTCTGAAAATGCAGAATTTTCCGAGTCCCAGTGGGGAGAGTTGAGGTCGCTTTTGTGTTTAGCAAGGGAAAATTTGACATCGGCCGCACTACGCTTTTGAGTAAACACATCGATACGGGTGACGCCGCTCCCATCCGGCAGAACCCCTACAGGCTGAGCACTACGGAAAAGGAACAGGAACAGCTGGCGGTTGATGAAATGTTGGCCACCGATATCATCCCGCCGTCCACCAACCTTTGGGGAGCCCCAATTGTTCTTGTTAAAAATCAGGATGGTAGTTTGCGCTTGTGTTGACTTCCGTAAGCTTCATAAGATCTCTGTGGCTGATGCGTACCCTCTCCCTCGGATGGACGATTCCCTGGATGCTCTAGCGGGAGCACGCTATTTTTCGACTCATGACCTCCCATCCAGGTTTTAGTAGTTGCCGCTAGATGAATCCTCTAAGCACAAGACAGCCTTTCGTACACCGCAAGGCTTATTTGAATTGAATCGGCTTCCGATGGGTCTTCATTCCGCGCCGGCTACATTCCAGCGATTGATGGAAGTGGTTCTAGCTGGCCTCCAGTGGGACTTGTGCCAGATATCTCTACGATGTTATCGTTTCTAGCCGTACGTTTTAAGAACATCTCGAACGGTTACGTGTTGTCTTTCTTAAAATGCGTGCGTCAAACCTCAAATTTAAACCGCAGAAGTGTCACCTGCTCCAAAAATCTGTTCGTTATCCTGGTCACATAGTTAGTAAATCAGGGATAGCGACGGACCCGGACTAAACCGTGTGTGTTCGTACTTGGCCGACCCCCACGTCGGCGGGGAAGGTCCGGAGTTTCATAGGATTTGCGTCTTATTACCGCCGTTTTGTCGCTGGTTTCGCCACTATCGCCAAACCTCTCCATGCTTTGACAGCAAAAGATCAGAAGTTCCATTGGGGGTAGGAGGAGGAGGCCGCATTTGTTGCACTCCGAGATGGCTTGGTGAATGCCACTCCCCTCCTCAAAGCGTCTGCCATCTTTATGGCAGATGCTTTGAGGTGCATTCTGCCCATGCAGCGCTACAGTACGTGCTTCGTATTGAGCAGCCATCTAGCCAACTTTCACATTGGTTGGACGTCCTCCAGGACTATTCCTTTACTGTTTCCTATCACAAAGGGTCCCAACACACGAACGCGGACGCCCTGTCGTAATTACCAACGAGCGACGGGTGCGTGTGTTTCTCGGGCTTGGGCATATTGTAAAATGCCTACCAAGGACTCGCCCCCTCCCCTTGCGGCGTCGGCTGGGGTTGAAAACTCTGAGGTAGTCGATGGTCCTGTGGTGCGTGACACCTTCATTGGCTTAGACCAGGCGGAGTGTGGGCATCTCCAGGTTGAGGACGCTTCCCTGCTTAAGTTACGACACCGTGTCAAGGAGGCTGATGGGGGTGGGGATCGATGGGGTGTAGCCTGTCATCCTCAGAGATGCATTGCTCATGCATTGGGACGGAGGGTTGCGCCGTGACAACATTATTGTGCCCACTGCTCTATGGGGTAAAGTCATTTGGGTGGTGCACGAGTGACTGTTGCACCTGGGGATTCATAAGATGCTAGCCACACTTAAGCTCGACTTCTTCTGGCCTGGCATGGCAGAAGATGTTGCAAATCTATTGAAGGCGTGTGTGCAGTGCGCGCGGCAGAAACCCCCGCTAAAAACCCTGTTGTCCACCATTCCAATCCATGCAGGTCTCCCGCATAAACGAGCTGGTCGCTCTTGATATCCTTGGTCCATTTCCCACTACCCCTCGTGGTAATAAGTATTTGCTAGTGGGTGTCGAGTATTTTTCATGCTGACCGATGGCTTGGTTTCTCCCCAACCAGTCGGCGGCGGCCATCACTGAGGCATTCCTCGATGGCTATGTGATGGACAAGGGTACCCCTGAGCATCTTCTAACCGATCAGGGCAAAAAAAATATTACTGCGGGAGGTGTGCGACTTGTTGGGAACAAAGAAAGTACGTACATCACCGTATCACCCCCAGACGAATGTAATGGTGGAGTAGCTGCACAGGAATCTGACCTCCATGCTGAGCCATCAGGTCAGTGAGTCCCAGCTTGACTGGGACTTGCATGTTCCCGGAGTCCTGGCTGCCTATAGAATGTCCCCTCGTGCATCCACCGGCTACTCACCTTTTATGTACGGAAGAGAACACTACCCCCGATTGATGTCCAATTACGAACCGCGCCAAATAAGGCTGAATTTAAAATTTCTGACTCTAGGCGCTTTACCGTTCAGAAGCTTTCGGAAGCGCGTGAGGCTTCCAGGGAAAATTCCAATTCGCTCCAATTGGCAAATTAACGGCTGAGGGGTTACCGTCTTTCCGCACATGAGTGGGTTCCAGGTGACAGAGCCTGGCTGCACTTTCCACAGGTACCGGTGGATACGTCACCCAAATTGTTTAAACCCTGGAGGGGGCCGGTTGATGTGATTCGGGTCGTTCGGCCCCAGTGTGTTCAGATTCGCTTGGGTCGGCAGAGTTGGTTTGTACATCCCTTGCACCTCAAGCCTTTCATCGCACCGCGTGAATTCATCCCATCTCCACTACGCAGGGGCCGAGTGTCAGATGTGTCCGGCGAGCTGCGGTGTGTACCCGCTGAGGTTGGTCCTCAGGGAAGTCAGGTGATCCCGTCCTCAGGTGCCGCGTGTTTAACGTCCCCCAAGCTGCCACCTGCGCCATCTCCACTGGATTCGGGAGAGGAGAGTCCGTCTGCCCAGCTGACTGCTCTTCGTGAGGAGCCGGGTTCGAAGGGACATTTACAGATTCCCCCCGGGACCTCCAGGGAGAGTGAGCCCACCTTCCCTGGGGGCCCAGCCACAAGGACTCGATCAAAGACTCTTCGATTGTCGTGATCCCCATACACAAACGCTCCCACACCGTCAGTTGGTTGTCGCACTCGGCAGGCCGTATTGGTTATTGGCTGAACCTAACCTTTATTGTGCTTGTGGGTGTTGTTACATGGTGAGGGTGGGAGATGCTGGTGATGGAGAGGGTCTCGAGCGTTTGCGTTTTACTACATTTAATTTGTTTTCTCTCTCTCTCTCTCTTCCCTTGCTTTTGCTTATTGTTATTCTGTACTTCCCACCCCTTTCCCCGTTAGTTACTGTATATTTGTAGATAGTGTGTATATTGTATGGAGGGGTTTGGGTATTTATTTGTTGAGGCACACATAGGGGTTGTTCCTTTGTTCGTTTTAAAGGGGGAGTTGACAGCCGGGATGGCTGAGTGCTACGAAGGGGGGGGGGGGGGTGATGTAGTGACACTGTGCTGGGCCGGCCCTAGAGAGGCACGGCGTGCGATGTAACGACATCGCGGACACCACTATGATGTGGGTGTAGTACCAGCCCTAGAGAGGCTCGGTGAGCGCTGGTTGATAGCGCTAGGTGGCACCACGCTTGTCGTGCGGTGCCAGCCCTCCAGGATAGGGTGTGGGTGTGCCGGGGTTACTAAAGGCCATGGCACTCTGGTTGACCCGAGAGGACACATGACCGGTTAAGTCTACAAAGGAGCCCCAAGTGGGGGCTCGGGGTGGTCACGTGGTCCGGGTCAGGATCCTGCTCGAGGATTCTGGAAGGTGGTCGTGGCCAAGGGCAGAGCCAGCCACGCCACAGAGAATATAAGCCGGGACCCCCAGAGGGACCGGCATTGCTGTTCATTTTGAAGAAGCCTTCGTCAACGTCCTATGTTCTACCGAGTCTCAAACACGTGGACCTGGACCCGAGCTGCGGTCGGGTCCATTGTAGCTAGTCACGTTGTAATTAGTGTAGTTAGCCTGGTAGTCACCACCATAGGTTGTTCTTCTGTTAAGGGGCAGTTACCCTGTGTGTTGGTGTTAAACAAATGTGTTGCCTCCAAGAGTACGTCTGCGACTCAGTTGGACTCACAACACATACATACAAGACAAAGATCCCCCGTATAGCATTAACAGACTGTAGGGGCAAGTGCTGTTAGCGAGTACCTATGAAGGCCAGCACGCGCACGAGGGGGTGGGTGGCTAACACCACGCCCGGCCGCCTTTGTCTCCCTAGTGGCGATGTTTACACACCGCACCAGGTACTCATTTGAGGCTGAGTCGACCTAGAGTAGACCCAGGACCGGTAATCGTCACTGGTGTTGGCCGTGAGCGGTAATCAAACCCAGGTCGCCAGATTCATAGCGCAACACTACCGCTCCCATACATACACACACAATGTACACACATCCATTCATACACAAACGTCATATCCGCACGTTCATGTCTGTGCGGACCGTGTGTATCCGTGTGAACTGGGGGGTTTTGTGTGATGATGTAAGAAGCCTGTGTGTGTGTGGTTAGCGCAGTCTCTAGCGATCTGAGTTCAATTCCCGTTCACGGTTAAAAAAAAAAGTCTGTGACAATTATTTGAACCGGTCCTGGGCCTCCACTAGATCGACTCGATCTTAAATGAGTACCTCGTGCAGTGTGTAAACGTTAGCTACCCACACCCACGTGTGCCGTGCCGTCTTGTATCGGCGCAGGCAAGCAGCACTTGCCCCAACAGTCTGTTAAAGGCCACCCGGGGGTTCGTTGTCTTTGTGTAGTGTGTGTAGTCGTCGTGCCTATGTGTATACTGTGTGTCTGTGAGTTTGCGTATCTATGTGTGTGTGTATTTGTGTATACTATGTGTCTGTGACGTGTGTCTGTAAGTGTATGTGTTTTTGTGTATATTATGTGTCTGTGACGTGTTTCTGTGAGTGTTTGTGTGTCTTTGTGGAAACTATGTGTCTGTGATGTGTGTCTGTGAGTGTTTGTGTGTCTTTGTGTATACTATGTGTCTGTGACGCTGTGTATCTGTGGGTGTACGTGTGTCTTTGTGTATACTATGTGTCTGTGACGTTGTGTATCTGTGGGTTTTTGTGTATCTGTGCCTATGTGTACAATGTGTCTGAGACGTGTATCTATGGGTGTGTGTGTGTGTGTTTATGTGTCTACTTTGTGTATGCGTGCGCGTGTGTGTCTGACCCGCCCATACTGTTGTAACGTTTTTACCAGCCCCCTACTCGACATCTGTGAAAAAATATCTTTTGAGCTCATCGAATTCCTCCAGTACATTTGAATATTCCGATTCTGTGTGCCTCTGTTTATGTGTGTGCCATGTGTGTACCGTGTACATGGCTGCATTCACAACATGTGCTCTGTGTGTTCTGGAACACAGGCACGCACACACAAACACAAAGGTTCCCCTACGGCCTTAACAGACTGTTGGGGCGAATACTATTAGCTCATTTGAGGCCGAGTTGACCTCGGGACAGGGAGGCCCAGGACCGGTTCACGATAATCGTCACTTGGTGCTGCTCTCCGCGAACGATAATCGGAACTCGGGCCGCCAGGTTCGTAGCGCCAGCGCACTTAACATGCACGCGCGCGGACACACACGCGCACGCGTGCGCACACACACGCACACACATACCGTAGCCCTGTCCGCTCCCACAGTGGCAGGAAACCAATCTCGCTATGAATCCGGTCGCGTGCAGGGGGAAGAGCTCTTGAGCTGTTCCGGAGAGAGAGAGAGAAGGAGGGAGTTGACCATGAGAGACAGAGAGAGAGAGCTAACGGAGTGGAGGTTGTATGCGGGGAGAATTGGGAGACCCGGCTTCGACTGGTGAAGCGGTGTGTGCGTGAGAGAGAGAACGGGGGTGGAGAGAGAGCGGGGAGAGTGGGAGAGAGTGTGTTTGAGAAGGGCAGTGTTTGCTGCTGCTGCGGTATTAAAAAAAAAAGTTAAGTGTGGGTGTATGCTTACATCTCCGATACGCGGATAGTGTGTTTGTGTGTGACTGGGGAGGGGTGGTGCAGTGGGCCCCGAGCCTCCCCTAGGTCGGCTCAGCCTCAAATGAGTAGCTGGTGCGATGTGTAAAAATAACGCGACTTGGGAGACAAAGGCGGTCGGGCGTGGTGCTGGCCACTCACCCTCTCGTGTAATGTGCAGGCCTTAATAGGTGCTACTCGCTCACAGCACTTGCCTTAACGTTTGTTAAGGATATACTAGGGACCTTTGTTTGTGGGGAGCGGTAGTGTAGCGGTGAGCGCGCTGTGCTACCAACCCGGCAAACCGAGGTCGATGATCATAATCATGATGATCATTATTATCATCAGCAACAACAGCGTTAATGCATGCATGACCAAAATGATAAAGGTCATCATGAAGAGTGTGTCGTTACTGAGAGTGCTACGGCTGATATTGCCCACGCTGATGCTGATTAATATTACAATCGTGATGAGCGTCACAAATCGTTAGGCGAAAATAGATCCCATTTAAATACTTTAATAAACTGCTTTGGAAGAACAACAACAAAAATCGCCTCTATCACAATTCACATTAGACACACGCGCACACACTCTCAACTCTCAACCACAGGCGCATATGGCATCAATTCCATCCCAGCTCACCCATCACGCGCCTGGGGGGTAGGGGAGGGGGGTACGGGGTGAGTGGGGGGGGCTAGATAGTGGTGGGAGTGAGCGATGGAAATTGCCTCGGCATCCCTAATTAAAGGCCACCTACGGGGCGCAGGTTTAATCAGTCGAGAGGTCACGTGCACGCCAGGCAGGTGACCATTATTGAAATATTTTTCATGTATTTATTTTCCCCCGGAAAAGCCTCAATGTTATATTCAGGGGGGGAGGGGTTCTCTGCTAAGGCGTCGTGGAAGGGGGCGACGTTGCTGCTGCCGCTGTGATCCAAATCCAGTCATTTGATGATCATTTTACTATTGGGATGTTCGGTCAATGGCGGTTGCATAGACATGAGCACCGTTGGCGACGTACGGTGCAAAATGAGTTCCGCATACGTGGTGGGGTTTTTTGCCACGAGCGAGACAAAGGCGGCCGGCCGTGGTACTGGCCACCCAACCTTGTCGTGTGCCGTGGGTACTCGCTAACAGCACTTGCTCCTACAGCTTGTCATGGCTGTACGGATATTTGTCTTTGAAGGTTCTATATGGGGGATCTTTGTCTTTTTGATTTAAAGCTTTCGTGACTTGCAGGGATTCATATGCGTGGTTCTTTCGGTAAAGTCACGTAGAAGGGAAATAATAAAAAA
>CM025615.2:3314663-3331608 GCA_014621495.2 Entosphenus tridentatus
GTCAGACATTTGTGACGATGTGTGACGATGGGGGGGGGGTGTTTGAGAAATGTGACGTTACATCAAAATGCGCAACTTTCAATAAATATAAACAACACGTTCTACTTAATTAAATATACTTTTTAATGTTTTCTCCTACAACATCAGAGTGCAACGCCACGTTAAATACGCACTACAATGACAATAGTTTAAAGCGATTTGAAGCATGTTTTATTTTTATTGGGGGGGGGCAGAGCCTTGTGACGTAATTTATGGACGGCCCCATAACCGCGGCGGATCGCACTTACACTGCTGTGTGGACAGCGCTCGGCGAGGAGGCGAAAGATGGGAGAGGGTGGAGAATCTTGCACCGTGGTTTCAAATGCCGCACCGGGCGATCGATTCGAACTGGCGAACCTCTCTCTCCCGGTTTTCGCGATGACCACCACCACCGCCACCACGTGACTTTTCTTTCGTGTTGTGCGCGGTGCTTTAAGCGCCACAGCGCGTGGATTTGTAGCGTTTATTTTCATTTGTTTGCTGGTTACTTTGTGTATTTCGTATCGAAATCGCCTCCAGTGCTGTTGCTGCTGGCGGCGGCAATAAAAGTTGTTTAAAAGTCAAAAGTCTCCGGGTTGCAAGTCCGGTGCGTAAAACCATTGCAGCACGAGCCGCTCCCCCGTCCGCCACTTGCAGTCTCGAGTCTCGACGTGCCCGGTTTGACCGGGGGACGTTCGCGATGTGGTTTCTTGACAGTCCAGAAACGAGACCGGTTTCGCTACGCCGTGTGCGCGTGTGTGTGTGTTGGACTTATTTCGCACCGCACGTAGCCAACCGTGCGAATCGGGAGGTGCGCGGGAAGGGACAACGGAATGCAGCCAACTATGGCTGCAAAGTTTGGTCGTACATGTTATGTTTACCGTTTATTGTTAGATTTGATCACTGTTACATTGTTTTTATAGCTTTACTTTGGTGATTTTGAAAACTTTTGGTTTCGCCATGTTTGTTTGCTGTTGTAGTACAGAGTTAGCCTGATAACTTTAATCTACATTGTCTTGTGGTTGTTATTTTTTTACTTGCATCCCACTGGGATGTTTCCACACAGCGTTGAAATGCGTGTAGTTACTTGAAGATGTTTTTGTTCATGTTTTTGTTTTGTTGCCGTTGCATCCGAGTCAAGAGCCGCATGGCTCACAGGGTTATACCTAATAAATGAAACTGAACTGAACGAAACTAAACACGCAAAGGCAGTTCGAAGGAAATGTTTTTCAACCTAATTGACTTAAAGGTGCACAGCCCCAGCGGCTTCCTAATATCGGAAGGAAGAGCGTTCCAGACGGCCACAGAAGCGCGTCTGAAAGCGCGCGACGGGGTGGTTGATAGACTTCGGTTCAATGGCAGCAGACACAAGCCGCTGCTGCCACGAGGATGAGCGGAGTTCGCGTGATTGATGGTTTATGCTCCTTAACGAGACATGTTTTACACCACGTGGCCTGATGAGTCCCCCCCCCCCAGACTCCAACGCCTGTCATCCACCCTATCGATCTGGCCTCTCTATTTGATGTGCCACGAAGAAGGGCCATTGCCCGAAACGTCTCAGCTATTATATGCTTTACCTTTCTAAGGCCGCCGTGCTATTGACGCAACGTTTCGAATTGTTGTTGCGATTGTTGGCTGCGCTTGTGCACCACTGCCAACGCGGCAGCGGTAGCGTCACCACATCGCTGCTGTTAATAGATTAATGACGCGCCAGGACAGCCATGTTTGGACTCGCCCTGCCATTACCATATTCTACGGATTACAAGACGCACCCCCCCCCACTCCACATCCTCTTTGAATTGTAAATCCATAATTAATGATGCGAATGACGAGAACTGTGTAGGCTTCTTGACATCGTGAACGCGATTTGGGGGGGTGGGTCTTACTTTGTCGAGAGCGTGTTATAATCCGGTGAAACCGGTACTGCATCAATCATCGCAAGCGACAACCGTGCGCTTGACTTGATTTCTGTTTACAGTGCACAGATGTTGAGCACAGGGCCGGAGCGTTGAGTCGATGGGATCGAGCAAGACTCTTGTCAGGAGCGGCCCGACCATTTCGGCGAACTGGACGGTCGGTCGCCTAGGGCGCCGAGTTAAGTGGGACGCCAAATTCCAGGATAACAATAGAAATAAATAAAAATACAAATAAAATAACGAAGATGTTATTTCAATTCCCCGTGCGCGTACAGAGGTAATATGATGCATGATTAATTTCTCAACATTTATGAGAATGTATTGGTTAGACAGACGGACACATCGAATAATGATGCCTGTTTAAACAGAATACGCCTCAACAAAACATTAAACGGAAAATATGGGCACATTTTTTTCCAGTTTACCAAAAACCTCAGCCTCGATCTGCCCTTGGGGTTTGGGGGTGGTGGCGCCGATTGCATGGTTCGCCTCGGGCGCCAATTGCTGGCAGCTCGTCTAGGGCCGCCCCTGATTGTTCTTGGGAAAAGAGGCGATGGGAGGGAATTCTAAAGGGGAGGGGAGGGAACATTGCGAGGGAAGAAGCAGAAATAAAGTTTTGCGACCTGCAGTTTGGCTAGTTGGTGGGTGAGTGGTGGATCGGTTGGTGAGTGTGTTAGTGAGTGCGCAGTGAATTCCCCGCGAGTAAATTACCTGGGGAGTAAATTTCCTCTATGCGTTATCTCTCACACAGACTTTGCCAAGCAGTACAAAGCAAGAGTCATGCTGCCTGCCACCGTGAGTACCACCCTCTGCACCAGTGTACTCGTCGTGGTTCCGTGTTAACCGTCTGTAGCAGCAAACGCACTCACACATTAATGCCCATGCATTCAGACGTGCCCAGTACATTCATCATCATCAGCAGCAGTCGTAGCAGCAGCAGCCATGGTCGATCCACTGCTGGATGAAGGCCTCCCCAAGCCACTGGTCCAAGTAATGTAATAATCCACGCAGCACCTGGGCACGAGCTGCGTTCGTCTCTCCATCTGCACGCTGAACATCATCGCGAACGCGTTCCGTCCATTGGCTGCCACTCCATCGTTATCCTTGACCGTCCATCACAAACTCGTGACATCAATGCCGATTCACTGCACCCACACGTACACACCTCCGATTATCACGGTTAGCTATGTACGGTGCGAAAGAAGTTCAACATATATACACGTTGCACGCGACGATGATGATACCACTGAAGATGTTCATGTATATGACGATGATGATGATACATTTTCTTGTTGATGTTGTAAATTATGGTGGTGATAAATGTGTTGCTGATGATGAAATTGAGGACACTAATGCATTAATACTAATTCAGATTGATGGTGAATTTAACGATGGTGTTCATGATTATGTTTATCAACCAATCAAATGTCGTTTAATATAGCGCCTTTTACAATAACATGTACAGTATTATGATGTGTATTATGCTGATATTGAGGATAGAGATGTAAATAATGATTATTTTCGTTATGATGATGGTGATATGAATAATGATGTTCATGATGATAATGTTAATGATTTTAGTTATGATGACGTTGATATTGACAATGATGTTAATGATAATGATGATTTTAACTAAGATGATGATGACGATGATTATGTCCCAGGCTCCATCGCGTGGAACCATCCGTCCGAGTACCACGTTTGATGCAAAGACCGACGCAGAGAGACTCAAGAAAGCGATGCGGGGCCTGGGTAACGACTCCCCCACAAATATGGAACCTTGGCCCAACTTTCACCCCAACGTTGGCTCAACGTTGGGCCAATAGATTCAACCACATACCAACGTTGAACCAACGTTAGAATGTTTATATATATGTGTATGCTGAACTTCTTTCACACTGTACGGAGCCAACCGTGCTAACCGGAGTGTGGGGTACGGACAGCAAACTGAACACAAAAAGCATTTCGAAAGAAATTTATTTTCATTCTAGATGATTTAAAAGTGCATAGCTCCAGTGGCTTCTTAATATCAGAAGAGCATTCCAGACGGTCGCAGAAGCACATCTTAAAGTGTGCGATGCGGTGAGCATCTTATTTGATGGCTAGCCACAAGCCGCTACTGCGAGGATGACCATAGTTCGAGTGATGGTTTATGCTCCTGTATACCAGATTTATGCCTGGTATACGGGAGGTTGTGGATTCGATCCTGATGCCTGTATATTTGGAGTTTGCATATCCTCCCCTTGGCCGCATGGATTTTTCTCCGGGTCCTCCGTTTTTTTCCTCAACGTTTAGAATCACCACGCGTTTAGAGTATTCGGCTGCTATAAATTTCAACATAAGCCACTTCGTTGAGATATATTGTGTGGCCAGGTCCATTTTTAAAAGTGCTATATAGCTCAGTGAGCCAACCGTGCTAATCGGAGGTGCGGGGGAAAGACAACAAACTAAACGCAGAAAAGCAGTTCTCAAGAAATTAGTTTTCAACCGTGCGGCGTGTGGCGTCGCCAGGCACGGACGAGGATGCGATGATCGACATCCTGACACAGCGGAGCGCAGCTCAGCGACAGCAAATCACCGCGGCGTTCCGCAGCCTCACGGGGAAGGTGACGGAGACTCGGAGTAGATGCGCACACAACCCGAACGTGACACCTCACCCCAGAAACCCGACATACAGCCAAACAACAACCACACTGAACCTCAACCGTAAGCCGAGCCCAACATAGAAACCCTGCAGGTCATCGGTTCAATTCCGGACCCTGGCGATGCCTGATGTGTATTTGGAGTCCGCTTGATCTCTCTCTTTCCACGTCCCTGCCTCCCTTCTCCACATTTGCAAACACGCGTTTGTGTTGATGATGATGATGATGATGCCACTTTGTTGAGGTAGCACGTGTGGCCAGGTCGCCTATGAAAAATAGCCGAAAGCTCAGTGGGCTTTACCTGATGAAGAATATGGTAGTTGAGTAAATAACCATAACTTAAATCCTAACCATAACCCGAATCCTCAACCCGAAATACAAACCCCAGCTTAAACCCGAACCCAAAACACGAACCCTAAACCAAAATAAAAAATCTAACCCATGACCAATATACCTGGTTGTCTCCGGCCTGATCCCCTAAAAGTAGCAACACTTTAGCGCTGTCTTTGCAAGAATAAACATCCATGAGATTTTACTGAATAGGTTATATTTAAATATTTTCTTAAATTACACGCTCATCCCCGCTCCCCCACGCAACACTCACCCTCAGGCCCACTCTCTCACTGACAGTCGCTGGTGTCGGAGGTGGAATCTGAGGTGTCTGGAGACCTGGGCAGACTCCTCGTGTCCCTGCTGCTCACACCGGCCATGCTGGATGCGCAGGACCTGCGGAATGCCATCAAGGTGAGCGACAGGGTGGGTGGGTGACTGACGAGACGGGCAGGCAGGTGAAAGACGGGGAGGGCAGGTGTGTGAGCTGCAGGGTGAGTGGGTGTGTTAGTGGATGAGATGGTAAGTGAAGGAGTGTTTTGGTGAGTCTATCGGTAAATTATTAAATGAGTGAGAGTGTGAGTCGATAAGTGCATCATTTCCTTGAGTGAGTTTATGAACTCCAGACTTGCTGGGTGAGTGAGTGGGTGGGTGAGTGGATGGGTGAGTGGGTGGATGAGTGGGTGAGTTGGTGGATGAGTGGGTGAGTGAGTGGGTGGGTGAGTGGATGGGTGAGTGGGTGGATGAGTGGGTGAGTTGGTGGATGAGTGGGTGAGTGAGTGGGTGATCGAGTGGTGGGTGAGTGAGTGAGTCGGTGAATGAGTGGGTGTGTAATTTCACTCGCGTGTCCCTCCACAGGGCGCCGGTACCAATGAGGAGACTCTAATGGAGATCCTCGGCACCCGGACCAACAAGCAGCTGGGGGAGCTGGCGCTCGCATACCGCGAGGGTACCGGCGCTCACCGCTTCCACGCAGTTCACCAGCCCTCACGACCCAGCTCGGCGGCCCTCACCACTATCAATCACCTTGCTTACCTGGCCCTCCCCACCATCACCCAGCTCACCTGCGTCAAAGTTGTGGCCATGATTCAATATTGCAATGCAATCCGAGTCAGGATTACCATACAGTAATTTCACTCGTAATGTAGCTGCTCCTCGTGGCTGGAGAGGTCACATGAACGCATTACCTACAACACGTAGGAATCAAAATACATCAATGTCCCCCAATGTCTCCCACAATCTCCCAATGTCCCCCAATGTCTCCCGCTGTCTTCTAAAATCTTACCATGTCTCCCACTGTCTCCTGATGTCTCCCACTGTCTCCTGATGTCTCCCACTGTCCCATAATGTCTCCCACTGTCTCCTGATGTCTCCCACTGTCTCCTGATGTCTCCCACTGTCTCATGTCTCCTACTGTCTCCTGATGTCTCCCACTGTATCATGTCTCCCACTGTCTCCTGATGTCTCCCACTGTCTCATGATGTCTCCTGATGTCTCCTACTGTCTCCTGATGTCTCCCACTGTCTCCTGATGTCTCCTAATGTCTCCTGATGTCTCCTAATGTCTCCTGATGTCTCCCACTGTCTCCTGATGTCTCCCACTGTCTCCTGATGTCTCCCACTGTCTCATAATGACTCCCACTATCTTCGAATGTATCCCACTGACTCCCGCTGTCGTACACTGTCTCCCAATGTCTCCCATTGTCTCCCCCAATGTCTCCAAATGTCTTCCCATGTCTCCGGCCGTCTCCCACAGAGTACAAGACTAGCCCCGACGATGACATTGGCTCTGATACGACCGGCTACTTTGAAAAGACACTTCTGACCCTGCTGAGGGTGAGACACGAAGAACAGGGCTCGGAGTTGAGAGTCAGCGTTAGGGTTGGTGTTCGCAAGTGAGGGGAAGCGTGTTAAAGGTTATTGTGAGGGTTGTGGTTAGGGGTTGGGTATGGCTCGGTGATGACGACCACAATGATGATCATGATGACGAGGGTGAGTCAGAGGGAATGAGTGTTAAGGTTACAGTTGGGATTAGAATTAGGGTTGGTATTAGGGGTAAAGGTTATGGTTGATGATGGCAGCGACAATGATCGTGACTGCAATAACTATGAAGATGATGATGACTCTGATTATTGGCTGTTGAACTTCTTTCGCGCCGTACATAGCCAACCGTGCTAATCGACAACACTGATGACACTGATGATGACTCTGATTATTAAGACGAAGACAACACGGTTTATGATTATACTGATGATGATGATGACCTCCACAGGGCAGCCGTGATGAAAGTGGAAAACCAGACCCCCAGCAGGCACAGAAGGATGCAAAGGTAAAGGTCAAGAGGTCACGTGTCCGGATTGTGGGGTGGGAACAGCAAGCGTCATGGGGAATAGAGGGGGCTCGAAGGAACGTGAGTGGGGGAGCCCGGGTAGCTCAGAGGTCAGAGCGCTGAGCCGACACCACTGAGTCCCTGGGTTCGAATCCAGGGTTCAGCCGCCTGTGGTTAAACCGGGCACTCAAATGTGGTGAGTTGATGGTCTCGGCCTGGTCACCAGTGACTACATAGAGAGCCGCAGACTTACACAGAGACCCATAGACTCGCATAGAGACCCAAAGATTCACATAGAGACCCAGACACTCACACAGAGACCCGTAGACTCGCTTAGAGACCCGAAGACTCATACAACGGCCCATCGACTCAGACAGAGATCCGTAGACTCACATAGAGACCCGTAAACTCACAGAGACACATAGACTCACACAGAGACACATAGACTCATATAGAGACCTATAGGCTTACACAGACAACTATAGACTCACATAGAGACCCATTTACTCACTTAGAGATCGATAGGCTCAGAGACCCATAGACTCACACAGAGAACCATAGACTCACACAGAGACCCATAGACTCAGTGTTGAGTCGATGGCTTCAACCCGGTCACCAATGATTACACACATAATAAAAATAAGCAATGATTTGCACTTAATTTGTATAAATTCCAGCAGAGCATTAAAATATCAACGACTAATTTGTAATATTGCTCCCTGTGCCTGACATCCAGAATAATGATTTGCATAAATTTTGGGGGCAAAGATGCAATGACTGCACCCCACCTAAGCCCAGCACCTCCACTCACAAGGAGAGGGACCCTGCGTGTGTGTGCGTGCGTGGTGCTGGCTACCTACCTGTGGGGAGCGGTGGTGTAGCGGTTAGCACGCTGTGCTTCGGACCTGGTGACCCGGTCCTGGGCCTCCCCTAGATCGAATCAGCCTCAAATGAGTACCTGGTGCAATGTGTAAACATTGACACTGGGGAGACAAAGGCGGTCGGGCATTGTGTTGGCCACCCACCCCCTCGTGTGCCGTGCCGGCCTTTATAGGTGCTCGCTAACAGCACTTGTCCCAGCAGTCTGTTCATGCTACACGGGGGATCTTCGTCTTTGTGTGGTGTGGACCCCAGGTGCTGTACGAGGCTGGAGAGAAGAAGGTCGGGACGAATGAGGATACGTTCATCTCCGTGCTGTGTGGCCGCAGCGTCCCGCAGCTCAAGCTGGGTGAGTGGAACGCGCGATCCCAGTCATCGACAGCCTCGCAGAAACTAGGACCTGGGTTCGGTTCCCGACTCAGGCGTCTTTCTGCGTGGAGTTTGGCGTTCTCCCCCCCCCCCCCCCCCGTTCTGCAGAGTGCAAGGGTACGCAACGGTTAGCGCGCTGCGCTAACGAAGCCAGCGAGCCCAGTTCGATTCGCGCTCACGGCCAACACCCAGTGACGATTTTCTGAATCAGCCCTGAACCTCCCTTAGGTCGACTCAGCCTCAAATGAGTACCCGGTGCAGTGTGTCTAAACATCGCCACTGGGAGACAAACGCTGGCCACCCACTCCCTTCGTGTGCCGTGCCGGCCTTCGTAGGTGTTCGCTAACAGCACTTGCTCCAAGAGTTTGTAAAGGCTATAGGGGGAATCTTTGTCTTTGTATTGTTGACCGGTATTTGTCAAATAATTCAGAAAAATTACACCACTAATTATTCAATTCGGATCAAACAGCATCAACATTGTCCCCCCTCCCTTACCGCGAAAGAAACGTGGCAGAATCCTTCTGAAAAAGAGTCTTGAGACTTGGTGAGGTCGAATATTTTGTTATCGAACGAAAAATATAGTTTTATTTTTGTCTCTTTTCAAATTGTATTCTCCATCTCGTTACGCCAACTCCCTCCTCACCCTCTGGGGCTTTCTTCATCCCCCTCGTTCAGGTTTCCCATTCGCCATGGTGCCGAGATGTTAACTATCTCGCCTGGTATACAGGAGGTCGTGAGCTCGGTCCCAACCCTGACGCCTGCTGTATATTTGGAGTTTGCATGCTCACTCTCCCCGTGATCGCGTGGATTTTTCTCCGGGCCCTCCGGTTTTCTCTCCACATTTATAATCAACATGCTTTTCGAGTATTTGGTTGCTATACATTTACACATGATAAGCCACTTCGTTGAGCTATCGTTTGTGGCCAGGTCGCTTCTGAAAAAGAGCACGTATATCTCAATGGGCCTTACCTGGTAAAATGAAAAAGTTCATTTTAGTTTAGATGAAAATAATTTGCAGCACGTGGTGAATCCAGTGCTGGACGAGACGCCGTGTCGGTCATGGGGGTTGGTTTGACCTACTTCACCACGCCGGTGCCCGTGTGTGCATGTGTTCTCCACATGGTAGCATAGTGGTTAGCACACTGCGCTACAAACCTGGCGACCTGTATTCGAATCCCACTCACGACCAACACCAGTGACGATTATTTGAACCGGTCCTGAGCCTCCACTAAGTCGACTCAGCCTCAAATGAGTACCTTGTGCAGTGTGTAAACATTGCCACTGGGGAGGCAAAGGCGGCCAGGCGTGGTGCTGGCCACCCACCCCCTCGTGTGCCGTGCTGGCCTTCATAGGTGCTCGCTAACAGCACTTGCCCCAACAGTCTGTTCAGGCTATACGGGGATCTGTGTCTTTGTTCTCCACAGTGTTTGAGGAGTACCGCCAGGTGAGTTCCAAGGACCTGGAGGACGTCATCAAGAGCGAGACTTCGGGGTCCTTCAGAGACCTACTGCTGGTCATAGGTGCGGACGCGCATGCACATGTACACACGGACAAAGATCCCCCGTATAGACTTATCAGACTGCTAAACTAAACTAAAAACCACATTTTTTTTATTTTACCACGTAAGGCTCACGGAGCTGAATAGCTTTTTCAGAAGCGACCTGGTCCAGAGAAAATCCACACAACCACAGGGAGAACATGCAAACTCCTAATAAACAGCAGATGTCAGGATCGGGATCAAACCCACGTCCTCCTGTATACCAGGCGAGGTAGTTAACATCCCACCACCTTGTCACCCCTGTTAGGGCCAAGTGCTGCTAGTGAGCGCCTATGGCTAGCGCTGTGCTCACCCGCCTTTGTCTCCCCAGTGGCAATGTTTTATGCACACTGCACGAGGTACTCAGTTAAGGCTGAACCGACCTAGGGGAGGCCCAGGACCGGTTCAGATATTTGTCGCCGATGTTGGCCGTGAGCAGCAAAATAACTGGCGGTCGCTGAGTCCAGAGTGAAATTCAGTGCTAACCACTGCGCCGCCGCTCCCCGCACACACACACACATCTACAAGTGTGCAACACACGTACATTTCTCTGCGCAGCACAACGTCACACATCCAACTCGCTGTGGAGGTGTAGGCGGATGTACGGAGAAGTCGGAAACGTGAGCGGCATAGTGGTGTAGTGGTGGCGCTCGCGCCTCACAGCCAGAAGGTCCCCGGGTCGATTCCTGACTCATATGTGCATGGAGTTTGCTCTGCATGGGTTTTTCTCCAGGTTCTCTGGTGGCCTCCCCCCATAGCTAAAACACTCACACAACGTAACCGGCATCGGTCAAAACACATTCCAATGCGGGGTCACACACACAGCAGCAGCTGTGGCATCGCTCCCTCCTGCGAAAACTTGGCAGGACCCTCCTGAAAAACAGTCTTGAGACTCTATGAAGCTTTCCTGGGTAAAAAAGCGTAGTGATAATAATATGCACAAACATTGCACGGGGTGTGGCCAGTAGATTGGCCAGGGCGGATTGGGCGACGGTCGGACACGCCACGATGTTCTGCACCTTTAAACTCTGCAAATGAAGCGGAGGTTCCCTTTGACAGCCTGGCCTGTCAGCTTTCCCTCTGCGTCTGTGTTGTTCCCTTGCAGTGAAGTGTGCCAAGAACACCGCCACCTATTTCGCTGAGCGACTGAACTCGGCATGCAAGGTGAAAAGGAGACATTGGAGCATCCATTTATTTAAAGACGCTTCGGAAATCCATATATGCGATGAAAATTACCACGCATTCATTTCATTTGAGCTATTTAAAAAAACATTTATTTTAGCAGGTAAGGCCCACTGAGCTGCATAGCTATTTTTCAGAAGCGACCTGGACATAAATTACCGCTCAACTAAGTGACTTATCGCGTGGAATTATTATTGAAGCCAAATGCTCTAAACGCGTGATGTTGATTCTAAACGTGGAGGGAAAAACCGGAGGACCCGGACAAAAATTCACGCGACCACGAGGAGAGTGAACACACAAATTCCAAATACACAGCAGGCATCAGGGTCAGGATCGAACCCACGACCTCCTGGATACCAGGCGAGGGAGATGACATCTCACCACCGTGGCTGGATAAGGCTGAAAGGGTCTCCGTACATGGGAATGCTGTGTGCACTCACACGTGCGTTGTTAAATCTATTCCAGGCATTCATTTTGTTCATGCACATAGAGCTCTTTTGACAATCCGCTGCTGGGCTTTGGAGGATTATTTAACCATAGTTCATCCGAGCATGAAGGGGAGCTGGAGGGGGGCTAAACCCCCCATCCCCCCCCCCCCCCTGTGCCCCCCCCCACTAAAGGATCAGCCCCCATTTTCAAGTCTTGTGGTCAGGTCAGAAATAATTTTTTAAAACAGCAGTTGTGGATCTTCTCGAAGCTTCGCACCAATTGGCCATTGATCGTCTGGTTTGGTCAAGGGAAAAGGCACAGCCCTGCAATTGTTTCACTCATGCCAGTACTGTGGCAGGTCCTCCGCGAGAGGCAGCTCTGGAGAGACCCTAGGCAGGTGGGAATTGCACGCACGCTACGCCCAATGTTGGTATCGATCTTGTCGTTTAACTCCCCCGGCTTAATTTCGCTCGATCTCACCATTGTGCTGTCGCTGCTGGGTGGGAATCTGAATGCAATGCACCTCCGCTTAGCACGGTTGGCTACGTACGGTGCAAATGAAGTTCAACATACATATGTACGATGCACCTCCGATGAGGATGGTTAGCTACGTACGGTGCAAAAGAAGTTCAAGATACATGCCTCCGATGAACACAGTTGGCTATGTAAGTGCGAAAGAAGTTATACATCCGTACACACATACATACGACGCACCCTCCGATTAGCATGGTTAGCTATGTATTGCGTGAAAGAAGTTCTACATACATACCTCCGATGAGCACAGTTGGCTTAATACGGTGCAAAGGAAGTTCAACATACATACAGCGAAGCGATGGGCATCAGAGCATTTCTTCCCGCAACACAGTGGCCCGAGAGCCAGACCAGACCGCACGACAAACAAACGCGGATCGTCGATGCTCGATCTGTTTGGCGGTTACCACTCGCTGACAGCTTAACACTGCCTCCCTCATGCCACCTATGAAGTGTCATGCCCCCAACCACCCCACTATGCTACAGAGCTGCTTGACCTCTCACGCCCCCCCCCCCCCCCCCCCCCCGCCTTGGTGGGACAGGGCTGCGGGACGCAAGACCGCACGCTCATCCGCGTGCTGGTATCCCGTAGCGAAATTGACCTCCAGGACGTGAAGGTCCAGTACCTGGAAAAGTACGGAAAGCCCCTCAGCCAGGTCATCAAGGTGAGAACAGTTCGCCGGATCTTTTCTTTCTCCACCGCGCAGCGGCACTGACCTGGCTCAGCATGGTCCTGGCACCAGGTTCTGCCCACTGCAATGTCGCCAACGTCGCACGCGGCGTACGAGTCGTGACGTTTGTAGGTTTGGGCCCTGGGGTGGCAAGATGTTAACTCCTTCGCCTAGTATACAGGTCGTGGATTCGATCCCGACCCGGATGCCTGCTGAATATTTGGAATGTGTGTATCTCTCTCTCTCTCTCTCTCCCTCCCCGTGGTCGCATGGATTTGTCCCCGGACTCTCAAGTTTTTCCCTCCACATTTACTAACGTGCATTTAAAGTATTTGGCTCCTATAAATGTCCACATGATAAGCCACTTCATTATCATTTGTGGCCAGATCGCTTATAAAAAAGAAGCTATTCAGCTCAGTGGTCCTTACCCGGTAAAATTACCAAGAAATAATAGTTCAATAGGGAACACAGTGGCTCCGCGTCCTAGCAGCGTACAGACCAATGTCACGGTGAGCAGGAGGAGAGGTGCCTGGCTGGGCCGGTTGATAGCGTTGCCACCTCTGATGTCCAAAAAAACCAAGGCACGTCGTTGGAAGAAGGCGAATGCCTCGCGATAGCAGCGGAGGGCGGGCGGGGGAGAACTGCGTGTGAACGCGATATTTTCATTACTACGCAGAGAGGTTTCACATTGACCGAGTTGTAATGAAACCATCTTCTCAAGTGTCACGAGATGATGGACTCGACACTGATGACTTCCTCCATACAGACTCACGGACTAAGGTAAAAGGCCCACGGACTTGCATGGAAACGAATGGATTTACAATCTTCTTTATTCGTATGGCTGATGTAGATGCAGAGCGACAACTACAATTTCATCATTCAGGTGGTCAAGCCAGATAACTGTCAGGAGCAGCAGAGTGTATCGCCATAATGTCTCCTTCGTATTTGTGGATCGGGCATTGCGTCATTATATGTTGTACGGTCTGTTCTGGATGACCACAGTCGCATACTGGAGAGTTTTTAAATTTCCACTTGTTCATCAGGTAACCGCATCTGTGCAGTGGATGCGGTTTAGGGTGAACGATGAGCTTCGTGGAAGATTAAACCCAAGTGATCTTATACGTTGGGTCTTTCACGAGGTGTCTGTTTGCGAGTTCTTTTGAACTCCATTTAGCTCTCGATTAGATTCACACCGAGACCCATATACTTCACACAGACACGCATGGAGACCCAGAGACTCGCACAGGGATGGTGTAGTAAGACCCGCGCAGACCGCGTTGCCACGTAAGCCCCGCGTTCTCTCGGGTAGAGGAGTCGGGGTCAATCGTGCTCCACCCGTGAGCATCTCCTGTGTGTTCCCAGGAGGAGACGTCCGGGGACTACCTCAAGGCCCTGCTCAAGGTGTGCGGAGATAATGCGTGAGGGAGCCCGTGGGAGCCCGTGAGTGGCAGGAGGAGGGACCCAGCGAACGTGGAACGTTGAGCCAACGTTGGGCCAGCCACGGTGCTGACGTTTAGGGCAGTGTCGGCGTGTTTACTGGCAAGTGGCAGCATCACCATCATCTACACCATCATAAAATTAAATAATCACGTGTTATGCATACATTTTACGTAGATAAATTCAGGGGTGTGGGAAGCCACGAAAAGGTGCAAAGGTAGCCAGAGCAATTGCCCAAGCTCTGTGGTCCTACATTGTTGATGTTTGGCCAACTCCATCAGTGATTATCCCTGTGGGAGGAAACCGGAGCACCCAGACACGCGAGTGGGGCGATGTGCTACGGATGGAATACAGATGGAAATTAATCCACTTGGGTGTACTGCCATCATGTCCTGGCGAGCCAGGAGATAGCAACCTCATCGGATGACAGAGACGCGTAAGCCACCATCATCACCACCATCATCATCGGTGTCATAATTACCATCATTACAACCACCATTGTCATCATTGGTGTCACTATCATCACCACAACCACCATCGTCATCACCGCCATCATCATCAGTGTCATCATTACCATCATCACAACCACCATCATCAGTGTCATCATTACCATCATCACAACTACCATCAACATAATCAGCCGCATCATCAGCAGAGGCCGCATCATCAGCAGGTTAAATAAAGGATGCCAAGTCAGAGGCGACACTGTCCACACCATGCCCACTCGCTTTTCTCAACAGACGTAGATGCTTGTCTCGAACCTGCTTCCTTGTCCTCCGCGCGCTCCTCCTGTCTCTCGTTGCGCCGCATCTCTCCACGCTTCTTTGCGCACTTTTCAGTTTTCCTTCCAATCTATTGTTGGGGTTTTTTTGTTTGTTTGTTTGTTCATGACCCCATTTAGAATCTCCGTGTTTCACAGTAGCCCGTGTGCTAGAGTGGCATACCTGTCAACCCCTTATCATTGCCCTATCTTGTTACAGACCAGTTCAGACCTTACTGGTCTCCCCGTACCCCTGTAAATCTCAACGTTCGTCTTACGAAGTCCCATCACAAGGGAGAAACAACCAAATAGACAGAAAAATGTGCCCGTATTGAAATGGCTGTACGCCATTGTACAAGAACACGGGGTTGACACGGTATGGCAGTGGTGGTGGTGTTGTCAACTTGTGGATTTACTATTACGAGCGAGATTATTGTGATTGATTGATGATGATTCCGATTGTTTACCCAAGGATTAAAGCCTCGCAAAGTCTCAAGCCTTGTTATTATTATTAACGCTTTCTATTAACTCACTTTGTTGTTGATGTATCCTCAAATCTTGTAACTCAATTTTAACCCACTTCCCAATGTGGTATCGACTGCAAACTTGGTATACGTATGTCATACTGGTGATAATACTATATTCTATCATAAAAAAAAAATTTAAACAATCTTTTTACACGCTTTCTAGTAACTTACTCTGTTGTTGTATCCTCAAATCTTGTAACTCAATTTTAACTCACTTCCCAATGTGGTATCGACTGAAAACTTGGTATACTTATGTCATTCTGATGACAATACTATATTCTATCATAAAAAATTTTTACATTCTTTTTCATGTTATGTTTCGGCTTGGGTCAAATTGTCCACGTTCAACTAACGTTGGCTGTAATTCACCACGGTCCCTTGCGTTATGGAAAGCTTCGGGGCCACTTCCTGAAGTCCTCGAGTTTTGCCATTACTCGTACGGTATATTTCATAAAAGTGTGTTGTTAATTTTTTTTTGTAAATATTACTTAATTTCAGGATTCAATCATCTGGGGGCTGCTGCCGCTACTGCTACTGTTGCCGCTTGGCAATGGTGCACTCACACCAACACACTTGTCAAGTGCGGGTCCTTAAATAATTATTTGATGATAATCAAATATATTTAGTCGGCAACGTTTCAGCCACTGGTGAAATGTGTGATGGGGGTATTGCCCGAAACGTCGCATATTGTACATTATCTCCTTTTAAGGCCACATACACACACGTCGTTACTGACGAGTTTCTTGCGAGGTTATGAATTGACCCCTAAAATGTTTTGTTCCTTTGCACGTTCATTTCTGTTGTAAATTAACTTTATTTGAAATGAAAACAGAAATGAAACGTGCAAAAGAACAAAAAATGTTGGGAGTCAATTAAATTTTTTTGGGGGGGGGGGTCACAAGACACCTGGACCACCCTGTACAGTCCGCTGTATTGTATGCTACTTCCAAACCTGGATGCTGACTTGGTCCGTGTAGATTTATTGGAATAAGCAGCACACACACACACTCTCGTGGATAAGAAGTACCCCAGGGGGACCGTGTCTCGCGTTTCCGTTCATTAACCTCTGTGCGACGGGCACCGTTATACATTTCAGAGCCCTTTAAACGACCGCGGGTCCCTTTCGAGAGTCTAACGCAAAAGGCCCGCAGTCCTTCTGTCAAGTCGCCGTACATGTAAATGACCACGGACCCTTAGCCGTAGACCAGCGCATTGTAAATGACCGCGGTTCCTTGTGAGTATATACAATATTATGGTGCAAATCATTGCGGTCTCTTATTAATATTACATCCAAATGCCCTCGGTCCCTTATTAATATTACACCCAAATGGCCGCGGTCCCTTATTAATATTACATCCAAATGGCCGCGGTCCCTTATTAATATTACAT
>CM025615.2:3359047-3369162 GCA_014621495.2 Entosphenus tridentatus
CCGATTACATCACATGGAGCGCTAACGCATCGCTAGGTTTCCGATTATATCACATTGAGCGCTAACGCGTCGCTAGGTTTCCGATTAAACTCGTGCGTGGTTACGCATTCGCGTTTCGCAGTGGTGCATTCGCGAAGCGTGTATCTGTATATTCATCATTTTTCGCGTGTGCGCCTAACCAGGCAGGCACGCTCATCATTCCCTTGAATTGGCGACGTTTCGGCATTTCCTCTATCCACAGCCATCGTCATCTCCACCCTCCCCACCACCCCTCGCGACACTTCCGCCTTTGACACTACCGGGCACGCAGTCCAAGAAGGGAAGTGAAACTTGGCGAGAAAGACGCACAACAAACCTCGCCGGCAGTGGCGACTTTAGTTTCTTAAGCGGTGGTAATTCAGCGATAATTTAAGGGTCAGCGAGCGATAATTGGACATCGAGTTTTGTTAGCTAGGCACGTCCACAGGTGGGTCTTTAACGTGCGCTGTGGTGGTGGTAGTCGTGGTGCGTGTGATGTGATCGCTAGCAGCACTTTCCCCCCAAGTCTCTTCAGTCTGTCGTGATGATGATGATGATGGTGGTTCGTGTGATGTGATCGCTAGCAGCACTTGCCCCCAAGTCTGTTCAGCCTGTACGGGGAATCTTTGTCTTTGCTTAACAGTGGTGGTGGGGAGCGGTGGCGGAGCGGTTAGCGCGCTGCACTACGAACTCGGCGACCCGATGACGATTCCTGTTCACGAGGTTTACTATCGACGACGGAATATCTGAACTGTTCCTGGGTCCTGGGCCTCCCCTAGGTTTACTCGGCGTTAAATGAGGACCTGGTGTGGAGTGTATAAACATCAGTAGCGGGGTCGGGCTGAATAGCCCAACATTCTCAAGTCGTCTATACCTCCACGTTAAATATCTATTTTGGTGGTGGTGGTGGTGGTGATGATGGTTGTGTTGTGATGGTGTTTGGTTGAGATGGTGGTGGTGGTGATATCGTGCGTGGTGTCATCTGTGTGATCAGCGCGGTTGGCTACGTACGGTGCGAAAAAAGTTCATACTACATACATTGCAGCGATGCTACTGTGTGAATAGTCGTCCCGTTTCTACAATCAATCGAGCTCCTGCACGTGAGCTGATCTAATCCATTGCCTTGGTGGTCATCCTATTTTGGAGCGTTCCCTCCATTGGCTGCTACTCCATCGTTCGTCTCGACCATCGGCCATCATCACCACCACGCCGAGATGGTTGATGTGTCCCGTCAAAACCTACTCTTCTTAACAGCCAAACTTTGTTCTCGAATACACGACTTCCTCTTCCATTCTGTCAGTGAAAATCTCAGGCGTGCATCATCTCTCCGCGCTTATCATCACTGCTGGATGAATATCAATATGATGTAGTTAGAAATAAAATAAAATCAATCACGACGTTTCGATCGCAGATGACGCCCGCTTGTGTTGCGATCGAAACGTCGTGATTTGTTTTATTTTATTTATAACTACGTGACTCTACCGAAAGAACCAAAGGGTACGGATTCCTGCAGTCACGAAAGCTTCAAATCAAGATCAATGTGATGCCTCTAACTTCCGTGTGTTCTTCTTCTTGGTTCTTTCGGTAAAGTCACGTAGAATGGAAATAATAAAAATAAAACATAATAAAATAATTCTCACGACGTTTCGGCCACAACGCAAGTGTGAATGACTCTGTCTTCTCGACAGACCTATTCTTCACCTGAGGACGGCTGCTTGCGTTGTGGCCGAAACGTCGTGAGAATTATTTAATAATGTTGTATTTTTATTATTTTATTATTTCCATTCTACGTGACTTTACCGAAAGAATCAAGAAGATGAATCCCTGCAGTCACGGAAGCTTTAAATCGAAATTCCGTGTGTTCTCTTGGTCCGCGGGTCCCTCTTCCTGTGCCCCCCAGTGTCATGCCAAGGTGTGCCACTCTCCAGGCTTCGTTGCGTACTCCGTTACTCCCCCGCCCATTGGCAAGTCCACGGCTCAAACTCTCCATCCTGTCCAGGCTTCAGCTTTCTTAATTTCACTGAACGGATCTCGTTCCTTCAAGTCATCAAACACGGTGTTGAGATGTTACGTTCCTCGCCTGGTATGCAGGTCGTGGGTTCGATCCCAACTAACGTCTGTATGTTGCATGTTTCTCCCTGTGATCACGTGGATTTTTCTCCGGGTTCTCCGGTGTTTCCCCCTACATTTAGAATCGTACGTTTCGAGTATTAGGCTGCTGTAAATTTCCACGTGATAAGCCACTTCTTTGAGCTATAATAATGTGGCCAGATCGCTTCTGAGAAAAAGCTACATAGCTCAGTGGGCTCCAGCTCGTGAAAGAAAAATATAATAGATTCGGCAGCATTTCATATTTCTTCGCGGACTTTGCGGCTGCTCTTTTTAAATAATTATTTTGCGTCCGCCCGTTGACAATACCGTGATCATTCAGAGACAAGGATGACACGCGTCACATGACCTTGTGCGCTCTCTATCTGTCTGTCCCCAGATTCCTCGTGAACGGAGACCTCTGGGCTTCTGGTTGGGTGACTGAGCCGCCGATGTTAGCTGGTGCAAGGATGGGTTCCCCAGTGCCCGTGGTTCTTCTCTCCTGCGGTTCCTTCAACCCGATCACCAACATGCACCTTCGCATGTTCGAGTTGGCTCGCGACCACCTGCAGGCCACAGGTGGGAGAGCGAGAGAGATAATCCTCTAGGGTAGTGGAATAACTCTTCCCCCCCCCCATTACCCTACTGCGTGTATCCTCATGGCTTGTGCCACGACTTAACGATGTGATGCAGGGGGTTTGGGGTTGGGTAGGTCGGTTGATGTTCGACTCTTTAAATACAATAAACCCTCTCTAACCGCGAGGGTTTACGGTCTTGAAAACACTCGCGGCTGCAGAATTTGAAAACGCGGAAACCTTGTTCCAATGGGGAAAAAAATGGGGTTACGTTCCTGGTACAAAGTGCGAGATGCGTACGCGGGCTGAACAAAGACCAAGGGTACATGGGAAGCATCTTGAAGCAACCAGCAGCTTCCCATCTTGTGTGATGCTACGCAGAGGCAGGCGTATAACCGCTTATTCCTACTAGAGCGGCGTAGTTCTGCTCACTCAATTGCGTTATATCCAACTCGCATCGGCGTTTTAAAAAATGTGTTCCCTAATAAATTAATTGCGTTATATCCAATTCGCGTCATGAAAACATGCGGCATTATTGGAGAACTGACTATACATTTGGTAACTCGCGAATATGCAAAACTCACCAATCCAGAGCTCGCGAATAACGAGGGATGTGTATCATAATGCTGATAATGACACTCTCCCGTCCATCCCTCCCTCCCCTCCGCCCGCCTGCCCGACCCACATTCGCATGGCACGTCCCAGGACAGTACCGTGTGGTGCAGGGGCTGCTCTCCCCTGTGGGGGATCAGTATGGGAAGCCCGGGTTGGTCGCGACCGTTCACCGCATGGCGATGGTGCAGAAGGCCGTGGCGACCTCCGGGTGGCTCAGCGCCGACCCATGGGAGAGCGAGCAGGGCAGCTGGCTCGAAACCGTCAAGATCCTCAGGTGGTGATTAATGTGGCTCATAATGGGCAGCTCGGAGAGACCCCTGTCAGCAATGCTGAGGCGACGCCGATTCGGGCAGTGTTCTTCGCTCATTTTCAGGCGGGGGGGGGGGTACTTTCACCGATAAGACATCGTTAGTGCAAGGGCCGCCTCACATTTGAAACTATTGGGGTTTGACAGCACGATGATGATGGGGTGGCGTTTTCACTTTTGTGCATTGTCAGGGGCCGTACGTCGGGGGCCGCTCTAAAGGCCACCAGGGGCCACACTAAAGGCCACCAGGAGTCGCCAGTGGCCCACAGGCCTTGCAATGAAGAACACCGTGATAGAGGATGGATTTGAATCTGGGTTTCGGCGGCACAGCCGTTATTAAACGTAGTTCTCAAGCGTTGCGAGTTGGCGGCCCAGCGACCAAAGGCTTCCAAATGAATCCACAAAGAGGCGCATAGACTCGAAACAGATTTGCGTAGATTTGCATAGAGATTGGAAGACTCCTACAGACCCATGCACTCACACAGAGTCCCATAGACTCACGGAGACAAACAGTTTCGCATAGAGAACCCAATCGATTCACAGAGACTGTGATGAAACTGGCTTCTCCACTGCACTGGCTTCTCCACACACCGTCTCCTTCTAATAACGCACGTTTCCCTGCGCCCAGATACCACCACAACCGCATCCTGGAGGAGGGGATTGTGCTGGGCAAAGCTGCCACTTCGGGCGTGACTACGACCAAGCAGGAGGACCTGGTTGACGGTGAGGCCTCCCAGGAACACCGCCGCCACCTTCGCCCTCGTCTTGAGATTTTGACCGTCGTAGAAAGGGCCGGGGGGGGGGGATCACTCGCCGGATAACAAACCAAAAAAAATCTAAAAAAAAATCTTTGTTGACATATGCCACCTTTGGGTGGTACCGACAGAACAAGTAGCTCAAGGACCTTGAACACCCACAACCCCCGTGCCCCCCCCATCTCCTGCGTTTCTTAGGATCCCATCCTCGTGGCGCCAAACGGAAGCAGAAGTGGGAGAGCGGCGGGTGTGTGGGGAAGAGGGTTAAAACCGTGACAGGGGACGAACACACGGGCAGCGACGGCGTGGCGCAGCAGCAGCAGCAGGCGGAGTCGGCGGTGGCGGTGACGGAGCCAACGGGCGGCGACACAGCGCCGGCCGGTGAGGGAACCACCGGCAACTCGCTCGGCGCCGTCGGTGGTCGCAATGTCCAGAGAGTGCCACCGTGTGGACCGCTGTGGCGTGACAAGTAGCTGCGTTGCATGTGCGTGCGTTCGCCGGTGCCAGGCCAGCCGCGCGTCATGCTGCTGTGCGGGGCCGACCTGCTGAAGTCGTTCCAAGTGCCGGGCCTCTGGGACCTGGCCGACGTGGCCGAGATCGTGGGCCGGTTTGGCATCGTGTGCGTGTCGCGCTGTGGCTACGACTGCCCGAAGATTATCTACGAGTCGGAGCTGCTGTGGAAACACCGCAACTCCATCCACCTGGTGCAGGTGGGCGAGACTGGGCGGATGGGACCCCTCCCCCCCTCCACAAACACAAAGATCCCCCCGTATAACCTGAACAGGCTGTTGGGGCAAGTGCTGTTAGCGAGCACCTATGAAGACCGGCATTGCACACGAGGGGGTGGGTGGCCAGCACCACGCTCGGCCGCCTTTGTCTTCCCCAGTGGCGATGTTTTTACACACTGTAACAGGTACTCGTTACGGTGCTGAGTCGACCTAGGGGAGGCCCAGGACCGTTTCAGATAATCGTCACTGGTGTTGGCCATGAGCGGGAATCGAACTCGTGTCGGTGTGTTCATGGCGCAGCACGCTAACCGCTACACTTCCGCATCCCCTCTGCCACCTCTCCCATCCTTGGATCTGGTCAACTCACATGACCTTTATAGGAGTGCATAATATCAGCAGCATTGCTTCAACCCATGCAAATGCCAGTTTCGACATTCAGCCAGGCCTGCTTCAACCAATGCTGGTGAACTTTCAGATGGGAAAGCGCGGCAAGGATCCCGCCTCGATGCAAAGCTATGTCATGCAACAGCTGAAAGTAATTCGTAGCGTCGTTATGAGAATATATCTTGTACCTGCACACCCAGGCTAGTTAAATAAACAAAACTTTTTCTATTTTACCAGATAAGACCCACTGAACTATATAGCTCTTTTTCACAAGCGACTTGGCCACAAATGATAGCTCAACAAAGTAGCTTATCACGTGGAAATGTATCGTAGCAAAATACTCTAAACTGTTTCTAAATGTGGAGGGAAAAACCGGAGGACTGAGAACAATCCAAGCGACCACGGGGAGAGAGACACGCAAACTCCAAATATACTGCAGGCGTCAGGTTCGATATCAAACTCACGACTTCCAGGTGAGGTAGTTAACATCTTGCCACCGCGTTGCCCCAAATAAAAACACTGCTCTTTGCAATGCGTCACCCCCGCCCCCCTCCCTCCTCCCCCCCCGAGTAGGAGTGGGTGACCACAGAGCTGAGCTCAACGCACGTGCGCCGCGCGCTCCGCCGCGGTGCCAGCGTGCGCTACCTCGTGCCGGACACGGTGGCCGAGTACATCTCCCGGCACGGCCTCTACCAGAGCGACGAGGAGGAGGGGAAGGACCGCTTCGCCCCGCTGGCGCCGCTCGCTCGTCGCCGGCAAGAAGCCGACGGCGCCGCAGAAACAACCGCTGACGTCGCAAACGACAACGCCGTCGCCGAAACCACGAACCGCACCGCCGGGACGGCCAGCGTCACCGTCACCGGTGTCGCCGTCGCTGGCGTCGCCGTCGCCTTGAAATAGCAACGCGCAAACAAGTTGACACGTTCGTTGATGATAACCGCCGCGCCATGCTCGCGCCGTGTGTGGGGCCTTTAAAGAGAATAATGTGTAAGAGGCAGCATTTGTACGAGCGTATGTGGAGTGACGTGCAAACTCCAAATGTACGGCAGGCGTCGGGGTCGGAACCGAACCCACGTCCTCCTGCGTACCAGGCGAGGTAGCTGTATGTAAGTATGTTGAACTTCTTTCGCACCGTACGTAGCCAAAGCCAAACCGTGCTGAAGGTGCCGGGGAAAGGACAACAAACTAAACACAAAAGGCTGTTCTCAAGGAATGAGTTTTCAATCCAGTTGATTTTAAAATGCATGGCTCCAGTGGCTTCCTAATATGGGAAGGAAGAGCTGTTCCAGACGGCCGTAGAAGCGCATCTGAAAGCGCGCCATGCGGTTGACTGCCTTTGGTTCGACGGCTAGCCAAAAGCTGCTGCTACTGCGAGGATGACCGGAGTTCGTGTGATGTTGGTTTATGCTCATTGACGAGATGAGTGAGGTATTGTGGTTCACTTGTGGCCATGCACTGACAGAGAAGTGACCGAGCTGTGTGCGCATAAACCTACGGTTGCAATCGGTTTCTTACGGGTCACGTCGTTTGGGGCGTCAGGTCAGCCAGAGGCTTTGTACCCTCTACCACCCGACGTGGCCAGACCAGCCTGGTTGCTGGTCTGGCCGCGTTACATGACGTTTCATTTCACACGTGAATAAATTTTACAATGTGTGTAATTGTATGTTTTTGTGTGCAGTCATTGGTGGCTTGGTTGGGGATGGGGGGAGTGGCGGTGTGGTGGTTAGCGCACCGCCACCGTGCTAACCACCGCCAGTCAGCGACGTCCATTCATGAGCGTTGGGGGGGCATTGTTTACATTCAGCCTCTGCTGCGCTTTGAAGTGGAGACATCTCTTGAAACACGTTCCTTTGGAATGGGCAGGTAGGAACTTGGTTGGACAATGCGGCGTTCAGGGGGGGTCAGTTGGATGAGTGGGCATGTTGACCCTTCCCCCCCATCCTCCCCGACATCGTCAACCAATCGCAGCGTCGCTCGGTGTTCGGTGGGGAGGTGCATGGGTGGGCGGAATTCCGTGTATGCACGACAGACAAATAATCCCTGGTGGGCAGTGTGGAACCTGTTGTTCCTCCCTGTATTATCAGAGGACTGTATTTCCTATACTCCCTTAATGACCGGTTTCGTGGAACCAATTGCCGTCGTTATGAGGGGTTACATTGTAATAGGTAAAGGTGCAGCCCTGCCATTGCTGGCTCACGCCACTGCTGTCAGAAGAGCCGTAACCAGAGGGATATCTTGGGCGCCCCCCCCCCCCCGCTTTGCCCAGAGAGGGTAACAGAGATGCAATCGATATTAAGCATTTTTTTTCAGCCATTTTTTCAACAACGTCATCTCGTCCCACTTGCTGTACTGCATTTTAATACCGCCCGCATATCTTTACACAAACCTGTTGACGGTGGCATTGTCACGCATTGCGACGTCGCCATGTCCCAAGGCTCGTTCGCAGGAGCGTGCTGCTACGCTGGGATGTGTTGGCCAAGGATTGGATCTGATGAGAGTTGAACTTCGCGCGGGGAGGAAACCAGAGCCCCCCCCCCCCCCGGAGAAAAGCCCACCAACAGAGACACGCAGACCAGGAGGGATAGTAACCCTCGCACTCCGTTACACACAGATGGCACCGATCCTACTTGCCGTACCTTCTCGTAAATTTGATTCATCCCACCTACTCGAGCTGCACGAACCGTGCTAATGGTCGTGGGTTCGATCCAGACCCTGACACCTGCTCTATAATTGGAGTTTGCGTGTCTCCCCGTGGTCGCGTGGATTTTTTCTCAGGGGCTTTCGGATCCCCCCGCCCCCCACATTTAGAAACATGCTTTTAAGAGTATTTGGCTGCTATACATTTCCACACGATGAGCCACTTCGTTGAGCTATCATTTGTTGGCCAGGTCGCTTCTGAAAAGGCGATACTGTATAGCTCTGGTTAAAAATAAATAGTAAAAAAATGGCTTCAATCTAGATTTGAAGTTTTCGTGACTGCAAGGATCCATACTCTTTGGTTATTTCGGTAAAGTCACGTAGTTATAAAATAAAATAAATTAAATCACATAATGGCGTCCTCGTTAGTGTTGTGGTAGGGTTGAAGGGGGCAATGTATGTCCTGGTGTCCGTCTCGTGGCGTCTCCATGGTGTTTGTTGGCGTTAATCCGCGCTTTGAATACCGTGTTTCTGTCGATTATGCGGTGCTCTGGAAAATAAGACGCCACTAATTTGTGTCCAGTGTCAATAAACGTCATGGTCACGCGCACACATGCACATACCGGATTAAAACTACACAAGTTTTTATTTTATTTTACCAGGTAAGGCCCCGACTGAGCTATGTATCTCTTTTTTCAGAAGCGACCTGGCCACAAATGACAGCTCCACAAAATTGCCTTATCACGTGGAAATGTATAGCAGCCAAATGCTCTAAATGCGCATTGATTCGAAATGTGGAGGGGAAAAAAAACCGGAGAAGCCGGAAAAAACTCCACGCGACCACGGGGAGAATATGCAAACTCCAAATATGCAGCAGGCGTCAGGGTTGGGATCGAACCCAGGTCCTGAATCTGCCAGGCGAGGTAGTTAACAGCTCGCCACCGTGGCACATTGTGGTACACGCTCGCCCCCCCCCCCACAACTGTGAAAACTTGGCAGGGCCCTCCTCTGATGGAGCCATCAGAGTCTGCGAGACTTTCCTGGGTAACAGGCGTGGAACACAGGGAGATGGCATCAGTATCCGAAAAACGTGGTATTTGAGGTACTACAGTTTAATCCCGTCGATGTCGGCGTTATCAGACGAAGAATCCGTTCGATATCTCGCAGAGCAGCGCAGCGTTCGTGTTGGAGAACAGCCTGCGGAAGCGGATGTCGCAGAGCTACCTCCGATGTCCCTTCAAGTGACCTCACACTCTTTCTGCCACGTGAAAAGTTCGTCTCGTGACCGCCAACCCGATGTTTTTTTTAATCAATCTCGGAGCTGTACTTCTGCCAAACCAAGTCCAGAAGCAAATTGAATTTAACCGGCTGAGTGGTGCTGGCAATGCACGTGGCCTGTAATCCATCACTGTGGAGGCAGCGAGGGTTTTGTGGATCGCACAGACGTTGTGAAGCAACGGGGAGCGTGAACGCGCAAACTACAAATACACAGCAGCAGGCGTTCGGGTCGGGATCGAACCCACGACCTCCTGCATACCAGGCGAGGTAAATGAGTGTATGTTGAGCTTCTTTCGCACCGTACGTAGCCAACCATGCTCACCGAAAGTGCGAGGGAAGGACAACAAATTAAACAGATTAAGCAGTTGTAAAGAAATGAGTTTTCAATCTAGATCTAAAAGTCATCTGAAAGCGCGCGACGCGGTGTTCATTTTTGTTCGATGGTTAAGCCAAAATCCGCTGCTGCTGCTGCTGCGATGATGAGCGGAGTTCGCGTGACGACGGTTTGTGCTCCTTGACGAGATGAGCCGAGGTGTCGCAGTTCGTTCGTGGCGAGCACTTTGTGCGCAACGAGTCATGATGAGCGCGCGACCTCACGATGTGCTCGCGGTTCGGCCAGCCATCGAACACTCTTCGCCACCGTGGTGCCCCAATTATTAAAACGCCGTCCCCCAATTAGCGCGACGTCACCCTCGGAAACACACGAGGACCGGTGGGGAGGGGGGTGATG
>CM025615.2:3369262-3382759 GCA_014621495.2 Entosphenus tridentatus
GTAGAGAGGGGGGTGGGGTGGAGTGGCAGTCCCGGGGGGAGGGGGTCTGTCATGTGGGTGGGGGGCTGACGGGGGGTGGGCAGGTGTCATGGGAGTGGGGTGGAAGGGGGGGGTATCGTGGGGGGGGGGGGGGGACAGTCACGTGGGCAGTCACGGAGGATAAAGCGCGTGTCGCGCCAGAAGGGTTGCGAGTCGTCCCCTGGTTCGAGCCATCGCCGTTGGAGGAGAGGAGCGGTGGCGCAGTGGTCGCACCACTCGTGCCTAACGACGACACGACTCGGAGTTTGTATTCCTCTACCCTCTCCCCCCATGTTCTGCACCTGGTTTTCCGGTTATCTCCCATTACGCAAATAAACGCGCGGACGATGTCAGACTCAGAATCTTCACTTGTACTGGAGGGATCCGTTGAGCTATAATGCTTTTCTTTCACAGGTGCAACTGGCATTGGACAAGCATCCCAATGCAGGACCCTCCTGAAAACATGAGTCTTCGGACTCGGCGTGTCTCTAAGAACGTTACGTTGTATTCATGGCTCCACTGGCCAGATACGGCCCCTCTCCGTTTCGAGGTCCCCAGGCCGAGCACGTGGACGCCGGAAAACCGGGCAGCAGGTTGTTCACGGGAATGCATCATTGAGCCCGAACCGATTTTTCGTTGAACGGAGCAAAAAAAAACCGCGTTGTTACCGCAAATGGCTCACAGTGAGCGATGGGCGCATTCGGGACAGAAAATGTTCAGAATGGCCCACGAAAACCTCTCTTGAGTCGCGTGATACTGTATTTTAAGGAGGGCTGCCGGCTATATTTGCTGCTGCTGCTGTGTGATCCGAATCGAGTAATTTGCAGCTACTGTACTGTAATGCTTCAGCATTGGGATGTTTGTCAAATATCGGTTCCACAACACGTGTGTTTGTGTGTGGGAGGGGGGGTGAGCTATGGGAGAAAACCAATGCAGTTTCGGGAGAACATACAAACTCTCACACCCACTCACACTCTGAAGAACAGGGGGAGATCATACAAACTCCACTCACTCTCACTGCAGAATAGGGGGAGATCATAAAAACGCCACTCTACTCACTCTCTCTCACTGCAGAACAGAGAGAGAGCATACAAACTCCACTCACTTTCACACACACTCACACACTCTGCAGAACAGGGTGAGATCATACAAACTCCACTCACTCACACTCTGCAGAACAGGGGGAGATCATACAAACTCCACTCACACTCTGCAGAACAGGGGGAGAACACACAAACTCCACTCACTCTCACACACACCCACACTCTGCAAAACAGGAGGCGAGCCTACGAACTCCACGTTAGAAAGACGCCCGAGTTTCGAATCCAACCCGGGTGCTTCTCGCTCAGCCCGCGTCGTTGTGCACGCTCACGAGTCTCGTCTCGTCGTGGAATGTTCCCGTCAGTAATTTCAGCAAACATGAACACTGGTCGTCGTCATGAACATAATACAAATGCAGGCATAAGACAACTCACCTGCATCACAAGTACGCAGTATCGAACGAATGCTCGATTGGTGTACAACTCTGTGTCAAAATCCACTGCTGGATGATGATTTTTCCCACGCCGTTGTCAGTTGTGGCGGTGTTTGACCATATTTGACGACACTAATCAGTGTGGTCAAATATGGGGGGAGGTTAGTCAGTTACTAATTCATATAATGTATATATCTCGTAACTGATGACAGCTGGGCAGTCGTGCCGATGTTAACTTTTGTTTTAATCCCGAGTCTTCTCAAAAGGAAGTGATGAAATTTCGCTTCGTCTGAAGTTGCCCTCAACTGCTTACAACTGGAATAGGTAATTCATTCACTTTTCATTCATTCACTCACTCATTGCAGCACTAACTCTGCAATCTTGTCTTTCTCGACAGACCCGGCTCTCGTGGCTGCAACTGCCGTTGCTGCTGTTGCTGTCGGGAACGGAGCGGTGGCGCAGTGGTTAGCGCACTGCTCCCAGCCACAGCGAGCGATATCCGAACGATCAGCGTGGTCACGTGGGGAGACCTTCATTCAGCAGCAGATTGAGAAAAAACGGTGTTTATGTTCACGTTTATTGCTGCTGCTACTGCTGTTGTTGGTGCTACTCCTGCTGCTGTTTCTGCTACTGCTGTTGTTGCTGGTTCTATTGTTGTTGTTGCTACTGCTGCTGTTATTGTTGCTACTACTGTTGCTGCTACTGCTGTTGTTGGTGCTACTACTGCTGCTACTGCTGTTGTTGCTGGTTTTATTGCTGTTGTTGCTACTGCTGCTGTTATTGTTGCTACTACTGTTGCTGGTATTGCTGTTGTTAGTGCTATTACTGCTGATGTTGCTGCTGTGTTATTATAGCTACGACTATACCTGCTAATACCGCAATTGCTGATACTGTCGCTGCTACTGCTGCTGTTACTGCTGCTGTTGCGACAATTGCTGCTACTGTTGCTTCGGGTAACCGTCGAACGAATGCGGTCACTACATTGGGCGTTTTTAGATGCGCTTCTGCGGCCGTCTGGAACGCTCCTCCTTGCGACATTAGGAAGCCACTGGAGCTATGCACTTTTAAATAATCTGGATTGAAAACTTTTTTTTTTTATAACTGATGTTGTGTTTCCTTCCCCCCTCACCCCCAATTAGCACGGTTGGCTACGTACGGTGCGAAAGAGGTTAAACATACATACTTAATACGTGTTAAACATACATACGTATTACTACTGCTGTCACTTGTTACTGCTGCCGACATTTGTTCTTACCGCTGTTGCTGTCTGTTACTGCTGCTCCGTATGTCATTGTTGCTCCTCCTGTTGCTACTGTTACTACTGCTACTGTTGCTGCCACTGCTGGAACCCTTGCCTGATAGAGGTGGTAGTGCTCTAGATTGAGGCGAGGGTTAAGGTCAGGCCAAGTTGAATTCAATTTTGGTTGAGGTAAATTTTAAGTCATGTCGGGTCGCGATCAGACCATGTCATGGTTCGGATCAAGGGCAGGTCAAAGTCAAATTTAGATTAAAGTTGAAGCATCGTTGGTGAAATGTTCACTTTCAACGTTTAACAGTGGACACGTCTAAGATCAAACGTGAAGGGATGAGATGTCACGTGGTGTAGAGTTAAATACGGAAGATCGAGTTGGACGTTGAACATTTAAAGTTCAAGGGTAAGGAGCGAGAATTTGCATTTGAAGTGAAATGTCAATGGTTGAGGATGAAACGTTAAGTGCGGTATTGTCTAAGGTGGAAAGTTCAAAGGTTAAGGGTGAAAATTGAAATGGTAGAAGGTCTGAGGTGAAGGTTGAAAGGTTATTGATGACATTAAAGTGAGCGTTAAGTGTGAAAGGTATAGGGTGAAACGTGAAAGATGAAATGTTAAACTTAGAGAAATCTTTAGGTTTGAATGATATAGTTTTACTTTTAAAGTTAAAGTGTTAAGGGTGTAAAGGTTAGCGTGTTTGTGGATGAAGGCGGAGAAAATGTTATGAGTGAAGGGTGAAGTTCAGATCGTGCTCCGAGTTCAAGGTTATCAGTCAGAGGTCAAGGCAGGAGGAAGTTTTGGGGTCATGACCCTGGCAGTGCAGTGCTCACTGAGCCAGGATGGCCGCTTCAACTGCTCCGCGCCGTCGCTGGGCCCCGAGGAGAGCCGGGCGCTGGCTATCCTCTACTTCTCTCTCGCCGCCCTCACGGTCATGGGCAACCTCCTCGTGGTGGCCTCCATCGCCTTATTCAGGTGAGGGTCAAAGGGGTAAGGTGTTTACACTAGACTTTTGTTTTCATTTTACCAGCTCAGGCCCTGGCTTTCACAAATTATTGCTCAACGAAGTGGCTTATCATGTGGAAATTTACAAATACTCGCCTCCGTTGCCAGTGGCATACCTTGGTTGGCACGTGGTCCTGTTTGAGAGATGGGCAAAAACAAGGATACATCTATTAACTCGATTTTTTTTGATACATCAATTATTTTGACAATGATCCCTCCCATGGCATCAGAACAACGATGTGTTTTACACACATCTAGCCAAAATATACGAAAGATCCCGACCACCCATCTGCCACATTAATTTCAGGCTTTTTTTTAAGACAGTGAAGTGGGCCCTTTCCAATCGTCGTTGACAGGCACACCTCCGATGAGCACGGTTGGCTACATACGGTGCGAAAGAAGTTTCAAAATCCATCCATACAGGCGCATCTGATAGTTTTAACGTTAATATTCTGGATGGTGGGGCTATGTATGTTTTCTTCTGGTTGACTGTTGACCCTTTAGCAGAAGCGGCCTGGTGCCATTGTATTGTTTCTTGGTGGGAACTGTGGCAACGACCACTCCTTACTGAGGGCATCTGGCAGCCTGGAGCAGGTCCCACTGCTGGCTCGCTTGGAGGTCCATTGTCCACACTCCACTCAAGTGGCTCTTTGCGGCCCTGCTGTGCCCCATATCCCAGAAGTCTGCAAAGTGCGGCTCTTTACGTATCTGCTTCGTGACGCTATATATGTATGCATGTCTTCACGTGCATTGCGGCTCTTAAAATATTCCGTTTTGTGCCAAATTCGAGAACAAAATTGATCTTGTTATTTTGGTTGCAAACCCCTGCCCTAGTCGCAGGAACCGTGGATGAGCGGTGGACCACGCATTGGCACGAGTGGCTCCATCAAATTCACGGCCTTCATTTATAACTTTCACGTGACGAAGACGAGAAGTGGCAGCGAGCATGGGAACCAAAGATTCGCCACTCTTCGTAAAGGCTGCCTCTATGGACATCTCGAAACGTGATTATTGACTCGGCCAGGAATGTTTAACCTCCACCATGCATTAAACAGGAATCATCTCCATAGCTCGTCAACAACAGTGTCCCCTTCCCTATTGTATGTGTGTGTCTGTGTCCATGTGTTTATTGAGTTATCCACGAGGCACCGGGTTTGTATGCTTGCTTGACTTCCTTTGTCCTCAAGTCGCGTGTACTTTATACTTTATTAACCGTGCAGTATGCCGTGCATGCTTGTTCAAGTCCCGTGTTTACAATGTGAACAAACGTCCTGGTTTGCCTCGGAAAGTCCCAGTGCTTCCAGAAAGTCTGTCTCCAAATCCCCTAAAAAAGTTATTGGGAAAATAAGTATTTTGTCCCCAGTTTTAAAATCATGTTGAACCCATACAGGCAGTTTGCAGAGGAGTAGGCAGGGCTCTTGTCAGAAACAGCGAAGAGGCCACTCTCTGTGTGTGCGGGGCTGGTGATCAAGTAGTCGTGGGCATTACGAAGTAGGCAGGGCAGAGGGAGAGGCTTGCAGCTCACCACGTGTCCCAGTTAAGCCTTCCAGGAATTGTGCAGCTTTACCAAAAGACTAACAACCCCGACTCTTGCTCCTCCCGCCTACCCACCTGCAGACAACTCCAGACGCGCACCAACGCCTTCACGCTGTCTCTGGCTGTCGCGGACCTTCTGGTCGGACTCCTGGTCATGCCGTTCAGCGCCATGCGCTCGCTGTACGGCTGCTGGTTCTTCGGACGAATCTTCTGCAAGGTGCACACGTGCCTCGACGTCCTCCTGAGCACGGCCTCCATCGCCCACCTGGGCGCCATCGCCTTCGACCGCCACACGGCCATCTGCGACCCTCTGCGCTACCACCAGCGCCTCACAGCCGGTCGCGCTGCCGCCCTGGTGGCCCTCTGCTGGGTGGGTTCGGCCCTGCTGGCCGTGGGCCCCATCCTGCTCGGGTGGAACACGGTGGGAATCGAGGAACTGGTGGCCTCATCCTGCCCAGACGCCTGCGTCCTCCTAATGAACGCCCCCTTCGCCATTGCCGCTGCCACCTACTGCTTCTTCGCACCGAGCTTCGTCATGGTGGTCACGTATATGCGCATCTACCGGGTGGCACTGCGCCAGGCGCGGGCTGTTCGCAACGTCGTCCCAGTGTCGTCCGTGGCATGGGAACATTGCGACATCAACTCAAGACCGGAAAAGAGAACGGACCAGAGACGGGATCGTAGTGCCACCAAAACCTTGGGAATAATCATGGGGGCCTTTATCACCTGCTGGTTGCCCTACTTCTCACTCACCCTGCTCGATCCATTCACGGGGTTCTTGGCTGAGCCCTGGGTGTGGGAGTCGACTGCGTGGCTCGCGTATATGAATTCAGCGCTCAATCCCATCCTCTACCCAGCCTTCAACCGGGCCTTCCGTCAGGCCTTCCGCCTGGTGTTCACATGTGCATGGCGTTCGCGGAACATGAGGCGCGCCAACCTGGCCTAGTGAGGGATGGGGCGCGCTTCACCATACCTTCCTTCTATGCAATATTTACATCTGACCGTCTGTCAAGATATTACTCTAACAACGTGACCACTGCCACTTCTGTTCGGTTCAAGTATAGATTATCCTTTTGGTAAACAGACAATTCGTCGCGTTTATCAAAATTTGGTTTTGGACCGATCTTACGATCTCACCGCCACCTTCCGCTTCGTTGCCGACCTCTGGATGCCACCCATTTGTTTCGGTAACTCGGTCGTCTTTAGCAGAGACCACTGTGACAGCTGCAATGGGTAGCTACTCAGGTCGCAAGCCCTCGACGTTTCTAGCCCCTTCCACTTAGACCATTTCACCCCCACAGTCCGGGGTATGGGGCAGACAGTCAAGTAGGACCTGGTCGTTAAGGCAGGGAGTAGGGAGAAGTAAGGAGAGAGTGTTATAGAAAAGGGGCTTTGGTGGCAGCACCTCGCCCGGAAATCACGTACTGCTTCCCGGGCTGGAAGAACCTGCACCTGGAAAACTTGTTCAAGTAAAAAAAAACTCACCAGGTGAGGTGGTTCCGTCTAGATAGCTGGAAAAGATAGTGAGGGGGTTGATCCTCACCACCAACGAAGAAGAAGGCTGAGCGTTTAGCCGAACCTCCCAAGATACCATTGACGGTGCTGTGGCAAGGCCTGTTCCCCACGTGGTTGCCTGGACACCCTTCCTGCGAGACGTCTCCTCAAGGACGGCTGCCCCTGGGCTATCGGCCCTGCACCGCTCAATGCAGTCCACACTCAGTGTGCGTGGGAAGCATAACAGTTTTGGAATTTTAAGTTCTACATTATTTTCTGGAGTTGCAACCGAGGCACCGAAATAGGGAAATATTTATTGGCCACGGTGATGCCTGAGTGATTTTGTTTAAGACGTGGCATTTAGCGTGTTATTGTTTCAAACTATTAACTAGAGACCTAGAACCAGAGACAAAGAGAGTGAGGCAGAGACGCACAGAGTGAGACAGTGACACAGGGACAAAGTGAGAGAGAGATAAACGTAGGGACAGAAACACGGAGACAGAGTGAGTCACAATGAGACACGCAGGACCACACCGAGAGACACAAGGTGATAACAATCCGGAGAACAGAGATACAGGTGAGCCTGAGAATTACAAAGTAGAACTCAACATACTTGATGAAAGTGATCTCGAGCCAACGCGACAAAGAACCGGAGTAGCAATTTCGTGAGTCCCGAAGCCTATCAGTCTAACTTTTATTACCTTGTGGTTGTGTTACTAAATAGATGGTGCATATATTAGCAGTACAAGATAATTAGTGGTTGTTAAACCTTGTAAATGTTGCTGGGTCACGGTTGGCTTGGGATAGGCCACGCCCTTCGTCAATCTCTCAGAATAGGCAGTCACGTGACTCGATTGCCAGAGTCACGTGACCACTAAAGGAGGTGAGCTTGGCAGAGAAATTTTGCTTAACTATAAAATTTTAATTCGTAGCCATCTTTAATAATAAAATAAACATCAACACATACATTTTTATATATCTGATATTCGTGAACTTGCAAAAGTAGCTAATCCTGAAATTTTAGAAAATATTTTAACACAAATTTAAATATGTAAATTCCATGGTGTGAGATGTATTCCCTATGCATTTTGAAGAGAGGAAAATCTGTGAGAACAGGTTTTTTCCACTTTTTTCTGGCAACAAGAAAACACCTTTTACAAGGAATCATATCTGCATTAACCACAATACTTGTAGTCAAAATGCCAACAAAAACATACCCTGATAATATATGCATTGTCTTTGAATCTGATTGGTCCACACCAGAGACAGCTTTCTTTTGAGCCTCGTCTCAAACGGTGTTAGACCAGATGACGCCAAAAGGCTGGCGTGGACCAATCAGTTTAAAGGACAATGCATATATTATCAGAATATTTTTTTCTTGCATTCTGACCACAAGCATTGTGGTTAATGCAGACATGATTCTTTGTAAAAGGTTTCAGTTTGGTGTTTTAACATCTTAACACCTGTTTTGTTGCCATAAAAAGGGGAAACCCCTATTATCACGTTATACCTTGTTACGTGTAGCACAATAAGTACTCCATCCCCCTTTTTGAATTTGTGCAAGACAATACAGTGGAACCCCTGGGTCTGGGCGGGGGGAGTTCATTCTGCTCAAGAAGCATCACAGCCAGAGACTTGAATTTTGAGACCGGTCCTTGCCAAGACTAAGGCAGGATGGGGGGGCCCTCTATAAAGGTAGCCCAGATGAACACCACGGGGTGCGGTAGGAGGAGCAGAAGCAGTGTGGGCACGATCAACACAAGCAACAGTACCACCATTGCCAGCTAGAGCAGCAGCAGTATCAGCCCTGCCAGCACCGGTACGAGCAGCAGCAGAGGAACCTGCAGCGGCAACAGCAGCAGCACTGCCAGTGCCAGCACCGGCAGCACCAGCAACAGGAGCGAGCAACAGGAGCGAGCAACAGGAGCAGAACTGGCAGCGGCAGTGGCCCTGGCAGCGCAAGGACCGGTAGCAGCACCAGAAGAAGCGTGTTCCCGTGTGTGTGTGTGTAGGCCCTCGGCAAGGTAAGGTAATTGTACCTATTTTACCGAGTAAAAGGGTAAAGGTAAAGGGTAAAGGTGTCGACATGCCAAGGGGTAAGGGTAAAGGGAAGGGTAAAAGGTAGGCTCGTTGCTTTTTACCTTTTACCTTACCTGCTAAAGGGTAAAAGGTAGGGTATAGTGATTGTATTGTGGTAAGGTAAAGGTAGGCTCGTTGTTTTTACACTTTTACCTTACCTTGCCGAGGCCTATGTGTGTGTGTGTGCAGATTCTAGATTTGAAGCTTTCGTGACTGCAAGGATTCATACTCTAAGGTTTTTTCGGTAAAGTCACGTAGGTAAAATTATTTTTAAAAATTACTAGAAGTAATAATATAAATAAATATTAACAATACTAATATTCTTTTATTTAAAGTAATAATAGAAAGAAATAATAAAACATATAATATTATTTTATTTTATTTCTATTATTACTTTTAGTAATAAAAAAAATTACCTACGTGACTTTACCGAACAAACTTAAGAGTATGTGTGTGCAGAGCCTGTAATTGTGTGCGCAAATAAACCAGGTTTGGAAGTCACCGTTACGAAGTGCTTGCTCCCTCTGTACCGTTCAAGGGTCCGAGTGAAGAAATAAATAAATGTGTAGCCACCAGTCTGAAAGCGAACTCAACAGTCTGGAAGTTCAACACTTAATTGATATTTTTTATATTATAAATTATAGTTAAGATAGGCTCTGTAATGATTATCATAGTCCTGTTTAAGATACTAGTATTATATCAATCTTAGTTGGGACGGGGCTATTGTAATGAATATCATAGGATGATTATTGTAACACAAATGTAGCGAGGATAAGAATAGCATTGTAAATCGTAGTCCGGGAACGTTATGTAAAGAATATCATAAATAGGATAAGCATGGTAATGCAAATAATAGCTAAAATAGGTGTGATATTAATCAGTCAAGTTAGGAAAAGTATAATAAAGAATAGTTACGATTAGAATGATGTAAATAATGGTTTAGATGAGTATAGGAAGTTTTGATTATTGTTCAAATATATGTTTACGTAATTGCGAGGGTCACGTGACTACTGGAGGAGGATTTTGAAGAGATAAAGATCTAATCGTGATTTGAAGCTTTCGTGACTGCAGGAATCCATACTCTTTGGTTTTTTCGGTAAAGTCACGTGGGTAGAAACATGATAGATCACGACGTTTCGATCGCAACGCAAGCAATCGTCATCAGGTGGGACAACCACAGCAAGAAAAAACTGCTGATGTCAGCACGTCCATATTACAGGTCCGTTGGCGTACCTGTGAGCTGTGAGCCAGACGAACAAACATGACATTTTTTGATCCTCGTCAACCTCTCTTAAAAGTCCTTGGGTGCATTTTCAAGTTCAAGTTCATTTATTAGGTATAGCCCTGTGAGCCATTCGGCTCTTGAAATCGGGTGCAACCGCAACAAACCAAAAACATGAACAAAAAACATCTTAAAGTGAATATGTGACTGAGAGCAAACAGAAAATCCAAGAAAAGACAGCAAAATATTGCAGAGAAAAACACCGCACACCAACGCTCTGTGCAAAAATCCCAGTGGGATGCAAGTCAAACAACCAACAACAACCACAAGACAACTTAGGTTAAGGCCATCAGTCTAACTCTGTACTACAACATACAAACATGGCTAAACCAATACACTTTTCGAAATCCCCAAAATAAAGCCATGAAAGCAATGAAACAGTGATCATAGGAACTGACGGAATTTTCACAATAAATGTCATAAACAACATGTACTACCAAGACCCTGCAGCCATAGCTGGCTGCATTAGTCACTCCACAACAGCAGGAGCATCAATCGGAGTATTATAATTTTTCAATGCACCTTTAAGATCAGCACCGGTGTTAGGAAGTGAGAGCGAGTCGTGTCACAGTCGACAAGAAGAAGGATCTCGCAGCGGAACCAAGGAAAACAATGCAGAGTGCTACCGAAACTGTTATTTCATCGTTTATTGTTGACCGCCCTGTGTCCTCGATTACGATCACGGCCAGGAAAGATCAAGGCACAGTGGGCACGGGTCACACTTGCTGCCGTGACTCAGTGCGACATGGGGCAGAAAACCCCAGGAAGACAATACAAAGCAACCCGTCTCTTGGTTAAATGGTTGGCATAACTTTAGGCCATAAGCTAAGATATCAATTTGTTGGGCGCTTTTAGCCCCCTGTTTCCAGGCCTCTGAAGTCCAAGGCCATTGTCCACTCGGGGTATTTTCAGCATGAGCCGTTCCCTGACACCACCCTGGGCCCTATTCTGATTGTGCCGTTACCCTGGAAATTGTCTTTTCCAGAGCGAGGAACCACAAGGACCTGCGACTGAAACTCCCATGGACTGACGTGGCGGGTGCCATACAACTGCGGGCGTGTTGTGAAAAGTGGTTTTGTTAATCAATTATATTGTTGCCCTAATGCGCCTTGCCATTCAGCATTAGGACTTCCCTTCTGACGCTTGACGTATGTAGCAAGTGGTGTCTATGGGACCGTTGCCAGTATGAAAATAACGAAATAAGAATAGTTTTTACCATTTGTGGCAACAACACAGCTGTAGTGGTTTGGTGATTGATAAAAGAGAGATTCCCTGCCACCGAGTTTTGGTCTCAGCACAGTAATACCCCGATTTACGTCTCCACCTTTTACGTAGTTTCGCAAATACGTCGTCACTTTAATACCATTGCCTGATTCGCGTCGCCTCACCCCGTACGTCGTTGACAGCATCATCCGTCCGTTCTCGTATTCGCCTCCGCCTACCCAGTAAATCGCTTTGATTTACGTTTCGATATTCGTCGCACATTTCAGGAACACATCCCCGATGTTAACCGGGGTATTACTCTACCGTGTGGGTGGACGTGGCGGTGCTAGAGGAGGGGAGACCGACACCTCTGTCTCAGCCATTATTAACTACACATCTTGTGCTGTGTGTGGTGCCGAGGGTGTCATCACCACTACCACCACGTCCATTTAGTTCGCCTCTTGGAACAGAGGTTCACAGTTCGAAATCCAGTGACCTCAAACTCTTCAACTAAACTTTTTATTTTACCGGGTAAGGCCCCACTGAGCGACCTGGCCCCAAATGATAGCTCAAAAAAGTGGCTTATCGCGGCATAATTGATAGCAGCCAAATACTCTCAATGCATGTTTCTAAATGTGGAGGCAAAAACCGGAGTACCCGAAGAAAATTCCATGCAAGCACGGCGAGAACATACAAACCCCAAATATACAGCAGGTGTCAGGGTCTGAATCAAACCCACGCCCTCCTGTATACCAAGAGAGTGAGTTAATATCTCGCCATGGCGGCGAGATTCAGGTGGGTGTATAAATAGACCTTAGGAGCCTCTATTGTGTTACCACTGTCATGGTTCCATTTGAAAACTTACCCACAAATTACTCGGTGGGAATGGATGGTGCAAATTAATAATTGCTGACTTCTACTTGGCAGAACCCCCCCTCCCTGAGAGTTGTGAGACTCAGAAAAACGTTCCTGGGTAAACAAATGTAAAGTTCGTTTTTTTTAATTCGGTACAATCCAGGGAGAAAAGTGCGTCATAATCGAAGTCTATGGTGTATGAGCTCCAGGCAAAAGGTTGGGAATAATTATCTACGATGATTACTTTCTAATTAATATTTGTCTTGTTGATAATTAAACAAATGATCGATTCCTCGAAGCAAATGTAATCAATAAACATTCCAAGGCTGTGAAACGTTACATCGTCCCTTCATTTTTACATTGTCCCTTTCATCCATCTGGGGGTCGATAAAACAGGTACCACTTCGTGTGGAAGTCAACCGTGGGTCCCCTATAGATGAGACTCATCCCCGTCATAAAAATGGGGAATTTCCACAACCGCCTCAGGGCTGCAACTGGAAATTACGTCGAGGATTGTACCACGGGGTGTTTGTTTGAATGGCTCGTAGACAGCAACAATGTTGTGACTGGACTTTTGAGTAAAGCGGTTGCTTCTTTAAAAAGTGTGAATAAATTAATACATTTTAAAGGAGCTGCTTGGGTTGGATTAAACAAATATTACCTTTTTGTTTAACCAGATAAGGCCCCGTGATATATAGAAGTGACCTGGCCACAAATGATAGCCCAACGAAGTGGCTTATATTGATAGGATTCTCCTGGTTACACCAGCCCACAGGGGATTATTGTGTCCGTCCGTCCGTCGTGCATCCAAAAATGGGAGGGGTGGGGCTGGGTGGAGAGGGGAGGGGCTGGGTGGGGAGGGGCTGGGTGGGGAGGGTGGGGAGGGGCTGGGTGGAGAGGGGCTGGGTGTGGAGGGGCTGGTCACCCCGTGGTGCCCTTATAAAACTCAACGTTTAACCTACTCACGCCGGCTTGTGCCCGCCCTCACAGTCGGCCATATTTGCGGAATACACCACGCCGCCGTTGACCCTGGCCATTGACCGAGCAACCCAACGTTCCTACCAGCTCTCTCCGCAGGAATGTGTTCACGTGGAAATTAACAGCAGTAGCCAAATCCTCTAAACGCGCGTTTACGTTCCGTGAGGTCCAGCTAGTATGGATGTTGACCTTCTTTCGGATCGTACGTTGCCAACCGTGCTCATCGGAGGTGCGTGTATAGTTAGCGCGACTGTCACATTCAGAGTCGGGGCAACTGTGACGGGAGGGAAGGAGGGCGCAGTTAATTAGGGGTAGCGGAGTTATTAC
>CM025615.2:3395416-3417745 GCA_014621495.2 Entosphenus tridentatus
TGATCATCAGCATCATGGTCATGATCATCAGCATCATGGTCATGATCATCAGCATCATGATGATCATCAGCATTATGATGATTATCACCATCATCAAGAACACTAGCATCATGGTCATGATCATCAGAATCATGGTCATGATCAACAGAATCATGGTCATGATCATCAGCATCATGATGACCATCAGCATCATGATGACCATCAGCATTATGAGGATGATCATCAGCATCATGATGACCATCAGCATCATGGTCATGATCATCAGCATCATGGTCCTGATCATCAGAAGCCGAGCTGCGCGTCTCTCGAGCCGGCCCGGAACGCGCTCCTGGCCGCGATGGCCCTGAACGCGGCCCTGAAGTTCGGGCTAAAGATCCCGTAGATAACGGGGTTCGCGGCCGAGTTCGCGTATCCGAGCCACGTCACGGCCTCCCAGGCGCGCGGGTCGATGGAGTAGCCGAGGAGAGGGTCGGACACGTTCACGAGGAAGAAGGGAAGCCACGAGGCGAGGAAGACGCCCACCACGATGCTCAGCGTCTTCGTGGCGTTGCGTTCGCTCTTCGCGTCCGCCGCCCGTCCTCCTGCCCGGGTCAATTTTCCTGCTGCTGCTGTTGGTCTTCCTTCATCGAGTACCAATCCTATTTTTCCTACAGTTCCTATTCCTTCTGCTCTTCCTCCTCTTCTTTCGTCTATTCCTCCAACTCCATCCCCTTTTCCAATGATTCCTTCACTTCCCGTCATTTCTCCTCTCGCTCCTCCTCGTCCTCCTTCGCCCGCCCGATCCTCCTGTCGCCCCTGCTGCTGATCTTCATTCTGTTGCTGCTTCTCCTGTTGCCGCTGGTGCCTCCGCTGCTCGCAGGCGATGGCTCTCCCCTGCCGGCGCGCCTCCCGCAGGATCCGCGCATACGCCACCACAACGAAGGCCGCGGGCCCGAAGAAGCTGACCACCGAAGAGCCGATGGCGTAGGGCGCTCCCAGCAGGAAGTCGCAGCTGTCGGCGCACGACGCCGTCACCACCTCGTCGGGCACGCCGATCACGTTCCAGCCCAGCGACACGGGCACCACCGAGATGACGGCCGCACAGCACCACGAGAGAGCGACCATCGCGGTGACGTGGCGCGCCGCGACCCGCTGCGCGTAACGCAACGGGTCGCACACGGCCACGTGGCGGTCAAAGGCGATGCAGGCGAGGTGCAGGATGGAGGCGGTGCACAGCGCGATGTCCAGGCACGTGTGCGCCGCGCAGAAGACCGTCCCGTAGAACCAGCAGCCGTAGGCCGAGCGCATCATCTTGAAGGGCATGACCAGGAGACCCACCAGGAGGTCAGCGACGGCGAGCGACGCCGTGAACGCGTTGGTGCGAGTCTGCAGCCGCCTGAAGTGCAACACGGAGGTAACCACGAGGAGGTTGCCCAGGACGGTGGACGCCACGGCTACGCTCATCATGGCCAACCACGCGGCCCTCTGCGCGGAGCTGAGCGCCGAGCCGCCGCATGAGAAGGAGCCCTGCACCAGAGCGCAGTGAGGAAGAGTAGGAGGTGCCTCCCAGCTCGAGTTGCTGCTGGCAGGCGACGAGGGCGCGGCGGTACTGGAGGATGGAGTGTCCATCGTGGGTCGTTTTGGTAAAGTTGAGTTGGCGGTTGCGGCTAGAGTTGTGCGGATAGAGGGGTTGTGGTTGGAGCAATGGTGGACGTCGTGGTTGTGGCTGGGGTGGTGATAGCCACGTTGTTGAGATCGTGGTTGAAGGTTATTGAGATCTTGTTGAGGTTGTGGTTGAAGGTTGTTGGAATTTTGTTGGGATCCTGGTAGTGGTTGAAGGTTGTTGAGATCTTGTTAGGATCCTGGTCGAGGTTGATGGTTGTTGAGATCTTATTGGGATCCTGGTAGTGGTTGAAGCTTGTTGAGATCTTTTTGGACCCTGGTAGTGATTGAAGCTTGTTGAGATCTTGTTGGATCCTGGTAGTGGTTGAAGGTTGTTGAGATCTTGTTGAGATTCTGGTCGTGGCTGGAACCTTGTTCGTGTCAGGGATAGAGAGGAGGTGCAGAAGGTGGAGAGAGCATCTGGTTAGAGTGGGCAGTAAAGGGGGTTAATGAATAGAAGAGCAACACTCTGACGGGCGCTTGCTACACGGGGATGATGAACGGTGACTTAGAACAATGATCAGAATCAGAATATGTATTTACACTGGAGGAATCCGATGAGCTATGAAGCTATTTTTTCACAAATCTCCAGTAGGATGGAGCGGCAGTCAAGGAATGGAACGCGTTCCAGAGAACGTCTACCGAGGAGATGGAGCGATGCAACCCGCTCGTGTGCATGTTCTGGGTGGATTAATCATAAATTGCACGATCGCGAGAGGCGGTAGGGGCGCCTTCGGGAGTCCTTCATCCAGCAGTGGATTCAGCATGGTTGACGATCATGATGTATGTTAGCGTTTATAAGGTGGCCGGCGTGGTGCTGGCCAACCACCCCCTCGTGTGCCATTCCGGCCTTTATAGGTAAGATTCTTACTACCAGCACTTGCCCCAACAGTCTTTGAAAGGCTTTCCGGGGATAGTTGTCTTTGTTGTAGTTGGGAGCGGTGGCGTAGTTTTTAGCGCACTGCGTTAGGACACATGGCGACCCAAGTTTGATTCCCGCTCACAACCAGCTTCAGTGAATATCCGACTGGTTCTGTATCTGCCCAATGTCGGCTCAGCCTTTAAATTAGCACCTGCTGTAGTATGTAACCGTCAGCACTGGGGAGACAAAGGCGGCCGAGCGTAGTGTTGGCCAGACCACCCACTCGTGCGATGTGCCAGCCATAATAGGTCCTCGCTAACAGCACTTGCCCCAACAGTATGTGATAGTCTCTACGAGTGGGCGTCTTTGTACGTGTTAGTATTTGCAGCGTACTTACCTGCATTGCTTTGTGATCCCAACACACTCCTACACACCGCTATTTATACACATAGTACCTGCACCTATATACAAAAGACAAAGATCCCCCATATAGCCTTTAATACGCTGTTCACACAAGCGCGCGCAGGGCACTAACCACTCCGTTACCGCATCCCAAAATACACACACACACGTCACACATACACACGCAACAGCATATCAACCAAAAACATAACGTGAAAATGAAAATAATAATCATATTTATAATATATTTATAAAATAACATCTCTCTCTCTCTGTACACACGCACACCCAAATATATCACGTATCTATATATACACACAGACACACGTGTGTAAACATAAACCTACACATCTCTACATACACACAAGTGCACACGCCTCCTAACCAAAGCAGTCCCACGTGACCCAATTAATTATCCCCCTCCTCAAAGGGACCCTCCACCTCCAGTGAGGAGGGAGGTGTGGGGTAGGGGTAGGCGGGATAGGGGGGTAGGGGGAGGTGCGTGGAGAATATTTGCTAATGGAATAATTTGTATAATTACCAGCGGGGAAACAGTACCTGTTGCTTTCAATTAACGTGGCGAGGAGTTTTGGTGGGGCGGGGGAGGGGGCACTAAAGTCACTTAAAACCCCTCCCAGCCCACTATTGGGCCCCTCCCCTCTTCTCTTTCCCCCTTCTCCCTCACCCTTCCTCTCTCCCACCCTCCACGAACTTGCACTACAACGCCCCAAGGCGCGCATCGGTGAGTTCAACAGGTGACGGCGCTGGTCACGATACCTGTGTAGTGACAGCGTGGAAAGAGAGAGACAGTGCGTGAGTGGAGACAATGAGAGAATAGGGACAGTGCGTGGCCAGGTCGTTACGAGGGATAGTACAGGAGAGAACCATGGGGGCATGTTTGGGTTTGGCTGAGCCAGTTCGAGAAATAGGGCGTGGCCGGGGGCGGGGCGAGGCCACGCAGGGTAGAATATAAGAAGGTGTCCGTGAATCATTACACCTGTGTAGTGAGTCACTCAGAGACACTAGTAGTAGGAAGAACTCTATTTATTACAGCCTTCACAGGTACATGGGGTAACTACACTATGGTCAGGACAGCTAACAGGCTTCTTGACTAACAATGCCGAGGAGGTGAAGACGGTGATGAAGACTCCAGCAGCACGACGGGATCCACTCCAATCAACAGCCCCGAACCATCGCTCGGGGTCCCCTTTTATCCACCCAGCATGGCCTCGCTCTACCTTTGGCCACACCCCCTTCTAGAACCTACTAGAAGGTTTCCGGGCTTTATCTCACATGCCCCCTCTATCGTCTTTGCCCCACATCCCTCTGTCTGGCTTATCACATGACCTGCTGGCAGACAGGGCTGCTCCAACTGCAGATCCCCTTCTTTGCCAGCAACCAGCGCTATGCATCATAGTGACTCATTGAATGTCACTACATCACACCCCCTGTGAAAAAAAATTCAGCCGTCCCGGCTGACCTTCATACCTCGCGTACCGGGACAACGAAAACAACCACCTCCATCCCACCCACGAATCGAAAGAACAATAATAACCGGAACAATTTACAATCGTGAACGCATGGCAATAAACCTTCTCCCCAGGGATACAACAATACCCGACGACCGTCAGCGTGTCACAGCCCGGGAGCACAGGAAGGACCTCAAATCAACCGACAGCCACAGTCCGGCTCGCGTCTGCGGCCACCCGCCAGACGGCGTCGGAATAAATAGAATAACGGGAAGGGGCCGGTTATTTAAACCGAACAGTTTTGTAACGGGTCCTCATCACCGGGCCCCAAGGCGGGACAAGATTTGTAATGGGCCCGGCCCCTCCCGGGAAGAAGGTAAAGGGGAAGAAGAAGCAAAGGCATAAGGTGGCCGTTCCTCATCCCCAGTCCGTTTGTGGACGGCGCCGCCGGTGGTTCCTCGGGTGTCAGGCGCTGGGATCCTGGGATCCTGCAGGCAAAAGAGTCCCACTTAGGCGCATCCTCCACGACCGTACGCCCGGGCTCGTGGGACACATCAGACACCCGGCCTTCAGATAGTGGGGATGAAGCAATATCACAAGGTGGGAAATAGAGTTTCAGCCGTGACAGGTGCACATACCAACGCCTGCGAACGACCTGGATTCACACGCACTGCGGCCTCCTGACTTCAATCACCTCAACCGAGCCCTGCCATGGCTTGTGCAATTTAGGGGACATGCCCAGGGCACCCGGGGGCAATGCAGCCTTGTCCCCAGGGTTCCATGGGTTTCCGGATTCATAGAATGCCGCAAGCTTTTCATTGGTGGCTTGCCGTTTGGCTAAATTATCTCGAGATGCCTCCCGTGCTTCTGTCAGCCGCCTGATTGAAACCTGCATGGGCATGGGCACAGCGACCTTCTTTTTGCCCGGATCTATATTCAATTGAGCCTCCATGGGGGGGATCACATTCCCTCCTATAAATGAGGAAAAAGGGGGCGAACCCAGTTGAGGTGTGAGGGGCCATTCTGTATGCGGCGAGAACACACGGAACGTGCAAATCCCAACCAGACTGCGCCTCGTTGACCTGTTGGCAGAGCATGGACGTAAGAGTCCTGTGCAAGCACTCTACCATCTCGTCATTCTGGGGATGGTAGGGTGACATCCGGATCTTTTTAGTACCCAGGGAGTCGCACACCTTTAATAATTTGGAAGAAAAATTCCGACCTTGGTCTGTAAGGAGACGTTCCGAGGCTCCCTTATCTAAAACATAGCCGTGTAAGAATGTGACCATGATGGATGCGGCCAACTGATCCGGCAAAGGCCATGTCACCGGCTACTGGGACAAGTAGGAGCAAAAATTTGTTTCCCCTCGGAGTAAATGGAAATGGGCTGAGGATGTCAAGAGCAACGAGCTCGTTCACACGGAATACCTTGATGGATTGCAACGGTAGTCGGGCCTGCCTCGGTATTGGCTTTCGGTGAGCGCACTCAAAACAACTCTTAAACATGTTGTGTACATTCTCTGACATTCCGGGCCAAAAGAAGTTGCGGTCAGGGTCAAAATTTTCCGCACCCCAAGGTACATCAACCGCACATGGACAGCCCGCGTAACTCTACCCCGCAGAGCAGTTGGCACAACGATGCAATAACACTGCACCTCCTCATCCCACCTCATCAGCAACCCATTACGGAGGACCACGAGGGACATTCCAGCTGGACCCTTTCTACCACCCTTCGTTCCGACATAATGCCACCATTTTAAGAGGGAGGCTTCCTCCATCTGGAGGCGTCCCCATTCCGCGAGCGTGAGACCAATCGGGTTGTCACAGGGAACGGTTGCTGCAGACGGTGAAACATCAACCGATGCTACGACAGTGCATGGCAATTCTGCAACCACAGGTTTACATCGGCTGTCACCCATCAAACGTGCACCTTGGCTCCTCGGCGGCAATCGCGACAATGCGTCCGCATTACAGTGACAAGTACCTTTCTTTTAGGTGACCGTAAAGTAATAATCTTGTAAAATTTCCAACCAGCGGGAGAGCTGGCCGGACGGCTGGTCAACCCGCAGTGCATTTTGAAGAGCCGCGTTTTGAGTTCATACAACAAACTGTCTACCGTAAAGGTACGGACGCTAATGTTATACGAAATTTACAATAGCCAATAATTCGCAGCGCCTCACAATAATGCCGCTCTGCGGGGGACAGTACACGGCTCCCATAAGCTACGATCCTCTCTACCCTGGTTACCGCCTGTGATAGCACAGCGCCGATTCCGGTGTCGCTGGCGTTTGTTTCCATCACAAATGGTAAAGAAAATTCGGGGTACCCAAGGGGAGGTGCATTAACGAGGCCGTCGCGCAGTGCGACAAACGCGGCCTCCTCCTCCTCCCCCCACCGAAATCTTTGGCCTTTTGCGGTGAGAGCGTACAGCGGTTTTGTGATTGTCGCAAACTTGGGTACAAGTGGCAGTAATATGACGTGAACCTGACAAAACTGTGAACTTCACCCACCGACATTGGGGTTGGCCATGGGCACACGCATGCAGTTTTGTTGGGGTCCGTGGCTATCCTAGAATCGCTGACAATGTGATCCAAGTAGCGAACCGATGTCTGCAAGAGATGACACTTCTGCGGTTTGAATTTAAGATTGACCACCCGCACCTTGGTAAACAACAAGGCGTCCTCTACAACGCACGCAATGTGAACACATCCGATCCCTACAAGAACTCACGAACATTTTTGAACAACCGATCGCAATTTAACACAACAACATTTCTGGCGATCCATCAACGGAATGTTGAGCACTTTGATCGAGTTCTCAATGTCGGTCCTTCATTCCGGGTGGGTTGCTGTCCTTCTCTGGCCAACGGGGGCTCGCATTGAAGCCCGGGAGGGGTGGGCTCATCGGCGGTCCTCTGTGAAAAGCCTCTCTCGGAAGTGCCTGAAAGGTCTTCTGCCGGCAGTCCCTCGTACGTGGTGGACTTTTGGGGCTCCCCTGACATTAGAGACTCGAGAACTGCGGGTGGCACAACACATTTTCCTCAGCATCCGATTACTTTGGCCAACCGCCCTGACCTTGTCAGACACACAAGACCCTAGCCGCACAGACACTGGAGATGAGTTATCTAGCTGGGGATGCAAATAAGGTTTCATAAGCACGACTGGTGGACAAACCAGTGGTGACGTCCCATCTGCACTCGCACACACTGTGGCTACCGAGCTTCTATCATTTCCACCGGCCCTTGTCATGGCCGGTGCAATTTGGGGGACATATGCAATGGCTCTGATGAGCAGTGCAACCATGCTCTGTCCCCGACCGCTCATGGCGGCACACGTTTTTTTCATTTGCGGCTTGCCCCCTGACAGTGTTTTCCTTGGCTGCCTCACGTGCTTCTGATACCCGATTCAGCGTGACCTGCAGGGTTACTGGCAGGGTAGGCCTCTTTTTCCTGGAGGTCAGACCCAATTGGGCATCAATTGGGGGTTCATTTTCGCGGCCAAACATTAAGAAAAACGGGGAAAATCCCGTGGAGGCATGAGGGGCCATCCTATATGCCGCCAGGACCCCATGGAGGTGCAAGTCCCAATTTGTTTTCACCTCATTGACTGCTTGGCAAAGCATCGATGTCAGGGTCTTGTGGAGGCGTTCTACCATGCCATCTGAAGATGGTAAGGCGATGTCCCAATCTTCTTTGTGCCTAGCATGTCGCATACCTCGCACAACAACTTAGATGAGAAGTTCCTGCCCTGGTCCGTAAGGAGCTGCTCAGGAGCCCCCTCATCCATCACATAGCCGTGCAAAAATGCATTGGCTATAGACGCCGCTGTCTGGTCGGGTAGTGGCCAAGCCACCGGCCACCGGAAGAAATGCTCTACCCCGACCAGAAGGAATGTATTGCCTTTCTGTCTACTGGGGAAGGGCCCCAGAATGTTAAGCGCGAATAGCTCATTAACTCGGGACACGGTGATGGACTGCAAGTGGAGTTGAGACTTTCTAGCCAGTGGTTTGCGGCGCGCACAATCGGTGCAGCCCTTAACAAGGTGGTACACGTCCTCTGACATTTATGGCCAATAAAAGTCCCTTTGCAGGGTTAGCAACATTTTCTGACCTCAGAGGTGTAACAGTTTATCCTCGTGTACCACCCGAGTTAACATACCTCTGAGGGAACCACCATGTCATGACGTTGCAACCCCACATCCCACCTCATAGGCAGACACTCCTTAAGAATTATCCGCAAGACCCTCACAGGGGCAGGGTTCTTCTATTCCCACTCCGCGTGCCCCGCAACCTTAATAAGGAGGTATCTTCCATTTGTAGCCGCCCCCACTCGGCATGCGTGAGGCCCAACGTTTTGTCCCCTTGCCAGACCTCCTGGACAGGTGGAGTATCATCCACCGTTGCCACGATATAGGGCAGCTTCACTCCCGGCAGTTTACACCACCCCGCACGAGACGAACAAAGACAACTTTCGTCCCACGACAATCGGGATAGCGTGTCCGCATCACTGTGCCGTTAACCCCTTCCGGTAAACCACCCGGAACGAATACTCCAGCCAGCGTGAGAACTGGCCGGAAGGCTGGTCTACCTGCAGGGAGAACTGGAGGGCCACGTGATCCATACGGACCACAAAGACCCTCCCGTAAAGGTAGGACCTGTATTGTTGCACGAAGTGCACCATAGTCCATTCGCGGGAGCGGGTATGCGTCCGCGACTGATACTTTATTTCATTTCCGGAAGTCGACACAAAACCGCAGTGTGCCATCGGCTTTCTTTACCAATACTACAGGAGCACCCCAAAGTCTAGGGGAGGGAGAAATAATGTCCGCCTCTAACATTTCCTCCACCTCCAGTTGTACACTTTATTTTTCCCGCGGGCTCAACCTATACGGATTCTGTCGAATATGAGCTGCAGTGCACGTATCATAATGGTGTTGCAGCAAGGAGGTGAGGCCGATGTCAAATTTTCTTTTACTGAACACCTCAGAAAATTCTCGCGACAGAGATCACAACTCAGCCCACTGCACCTGGGACAACTTGGGGTTCTCCTCACACAGTTTATCAATCCATGCCTTGTCAGTCTCAACAGCATGCACCACCCCTCCTACCACTGTTTCTGCGGCGGATTCGAGTGCCTTGCTCCCTGCTGCCATCACATGGGCCGAAACCACCACTGTTCCAACACCCACATTAAGGACTTGCAGGAACGGTTCTTGATTTCTCCTCAACAGTGATTGCGCCCTGACTAGCATAAGCCTCCGGTTCACTACCTTAGATGGGGTAAGGAGGACCCCTGCCTCCGGGTCTGCCAGGTCCAAACGCCTGCGATAACTCAATGGAACCAATGCTTGCATGCTGGGCGGGATCTCTAGAGATTCCCCCACCAGAGCCTAAACCGGGATGTTCTGCGCTGCGCGCTGATGCGGGGAACCCAAGAAAAACACTTGTCGCCCCGTTGGCATCTGAATACATCCCTTGTCAGTAAAAATTTGCAGGGACATCCTGCTCAATTGGCAGGGCACAGCCAGCATCTTTGAAATCAATACTGGCCCTGACATCTCAATCTCCCCCAATCTGATGCAAGCTTCTACCTGCCCTACAATTCCCAAACTCTCCCCATTGGCCACCAAGCACACGTTCCCCACCGCCGTTACACGACGATTCTTAAAGGGCAACGTTTCAAAAATCACTTTGGATATGATGGTAGCCGAGGCACCTGTGTCTACCAAGTTGGTTGGCCGGCAGAACCATCCTCCGACCGGGGTTTCCCGTTCCACGCCGCCACCCGAGTCTGCTTCCGTAGGGTTTTGTGTGCCTGCAGGCACCTGGCGGCCCACAAGGACGTCTGCGCGTCCTCATAGATCACCGGCAGCACGACTCCCATTTCGGATGCCAGCTGCAACATCTTCTCCATCACGAGGGAGTCGAGCGCCGCTTGATCCAACCATGGGTAGGCCACCAGCCCTAGTGCCATTAGTGCACCGCGGTAAGCAAGAGGCGTCTCAGCCTCCCCTCGACTCCGCTGGAGAAATTTGCCACATGTAGTAGATGGTGGGTCATACACTGCAGCCATCTCCTTGTAGGCATCCTGGAGCATGGCCCTCTCTCCTCGGAAATGGCCAGGAACACTGCGAGGCCATTGTCATCAAGAGCCGTGGGTAATGCCCGCAATGCCTCTTCTTCCGTCCAGTCGACGGAGAGGTATGCCGCTCCAAACTGGCGAGTGAAGGCACTCCAATCCCCCCCCCCCCACACCGCCGTAAATACCCGCCTCGCCGCAGGAATTGACACCACCTCCGCTGCTTCCCGCGCAGGTCACAAAATGAAGACCAAAGGTCACGTTGCCGCCTGTGAAATGGTGGCTGATGACCGCGGGGCTGCCAGTGCGGGAACCACGACGGCAGGTGGCCATTCCTCCATCCCCAGCCAAATCTGCGGCTTGTCCTCGGCCACATCAGCTTTTGATGTCGCCGCGCCCATCACCGCCACGAGCTGAGCGATGGTCGAGCGGAGCAGGTCTACCTCCGCCACCAGCTGCCGCCATCCCTCCGTGGCTTTTTTCTGGGGAGGAGGGGTTCCCGCCTCCCCCATTGCCGGTGGCACCCACAACTTCTCAAAAACTTGTTGCTTGGGCGGAGCGGTGGCCACCACCTCCGTCACAGACGCTCTCTTTCCCGCACCTGCAGGGTGTGTCACCGGGACCCCGGTTCCCGGGGCTGTTTGGGGGATCACTTTGGTCGTCCGCTTCCTCCTCCTCTGAAGATGCTACAGGTGGGTTCCCGCGCTTCCCTCTCTTTGGCATTTTATAATGGCCACTTCTGACACCACTGTAATGTAGCACTCAGAGACACTGTCTTGTTCAAGTATGTTTATATATATTGTCTATTACAGTCCGCCCGACTCGATGATATGTTAATGGGTAGACACGAGTTGACTATGTACAGTGGGTAACTTTATCTAACTGAGACACGACGTTCACCTATAAAGCTGGCTGACTATATAGGAGCCGATGGAGTAGCAGCTACGGCGACGGTATAAGATCTCCCCGTATGTCTTCCAAAATGATAAGGCGACCCGCTCCTAGACGGTGAGGACGATCCACTCCAAGATGATGACAATGATGACGGTCCAACTTTGAACCCCCACAGCAGCCCTGAGCCCCGCTCAGCGCTGCCTTTTATCTCCCCCTCCGGCTCAGCCACGCCCCTCGACTCACCCATGCCCCTTTTCCCAAACTCTCTCTCGCTTCATTTGACCCTACCTGTCCCTGTTGCTTAAATTATTATTTAAGACCACTCGACTCCTTACTGTCCTTACACATACACACTGACACACACACCGATAAATACACACACAGATATAAATATAGCCCAAATTGTATTCTAACACAAACCAATTAACTCCTAATTGGTTCGCGATACTCATAATCCCTGAGCGTCACACCTTCAATTATCACTCACCCATTACCAGCCTCGTGGGGGAGTCCTTGAGGAGAGGGAGGAGGAGGGAGGGGGGGAGGAGAAGGGAGGGGGGGCTAAGTGTGGGGTGAAGGGGGAATTATTCCATCTCCCATCACCACTCCCGCCAATCCCCCCCACTGCTTCCACCCTCTTATTTCCCTTATCGCTAAAGCTGCCAATGTTCATAATATATAAATTTATGTTATGATAGTGTAATGTAGCTCTCAGAGACGCCATCTTGTCTTCTGTATATTTATTATGAATAAAGTCCACTGACAACTCAACAAGTAACCGCGAGTGACTCTGTACACTTGGGTAACGAGACAACTCTATTCAGAGACAACATAGCTTCTAGTCTCAAGACAACTCGCAGACGATGGAGACGACCCGATCCAAGGCGACAACGACGACGGTTTCCCACACCAAACAGCCCACAGTCCCGGCTGGTGCTGGTTCTTATCCTTGCCCGGTCCGGCCACGCCCTTATTCCCGAATTCTCCTCGCCACACCTACTCTTGTCAATCACCGCCCTAATTACACTTTCCTGCCATTGGATCCCGTGCTCCCCCTCACGTGACCCTGTCAACGCTCGTCCCATTCAATCATCATTAGCACGTTCATTAGTAACTATGGTCCGGGGGAACCATACTGTACCGCTATGCTCTGCACTGTCTTTACAATAGTAATGAAATCAATGATTATGCTGATGATGCTGATGTTCCTGATGATGATCAGGATATTCATGAAGTTGATGTTGATGATGTTAATTATAATGTATTATGATGTCGAACTTCTATTGCACCGTACGTAGCCAACCGTGTAAATCATCATCATGCTGCGGCTGCTGCTGATAATAATGCCAATACTATTTGTGAGCACGACGATGGTTATGGAGTTGAGGATGAAGATGTATATGTGTTTGAATATTGATGTAGCTGATAACAAAATTGCCTTCGTGAGCAGCTCCTGTACAACAGGGTGGTCCACATGTCTCGTGAACCATAGTTAATTGACCCCTTAAAAAAAGTTCCTTTGCATATTAATTTATGTTTTAAATCAACCTTATGTAAAAAAAAAATAGATTACGTTCTAGAGAATTCAATGTAGGGGTCACAAGACATCCGGACCACCCTCTGGCTCGTTAACTATGCGGACAGCATGGGAGCGGAATTTGTTTCACTTTCGTGACACAGAGAATCGGAGTTCGAGGGCGAGTCTGATTACACGCTTTTTTTATTAACTCTGTCTGTTGTTGTTATTGTCGTTGTTGTATCCTCAAATCTTGTAACTCAATTTTAACCCACTTCGCAATGTGGTATCGACTGCAAACTTGGTATACTTATGTCATACTGATGACAATACTATATTCTATCATATATATTTTTAAACATTCTATTTTACATGTTAGGTTTCAGCTTGGGTCTAATTGTCCACGATCAACTGACGTTGGCTGTAATTGGCCACTGTCCCTTACGTTATGGCAAGCTTCGGGGCCACTTCCTGGAGTCGTGGAGTTCTGCCATTACTCGTACATTACATTTGATTAAAGCGTGTTTTAAAAAAAGTTTGTTTCAATATTACTATTTTATTTAACAAAATACACGATCAGACGACGTCTTCTTCACATCTATGTTTCTCCACATACCAATAAAATGTTTACACATCCCATTAACCGCCACACGGACGCCTGGGAGTGCAAAAGTTCAGTTGGTTTCAACTCAAGTAAAAAAAACTCTGGACCAGTTTCGACATCCAATGCCTCATCAACATCAGTCACAATATAACAATAGGTTTTACCAATTCTGGAAATAAACCAGTTGTTAAGATGTTAAAACACCAAAGATAATCCTTTTTTTCCCCCAAGGAATCCTACATGCATTCACCGCACGTACTTGTGGTGAACATGCAAACAAAATACATGCTCCGATAATAAAAGCATTGTCTTTGAAACTGATTGTTCCACACCAAAGACAGCTTTCTTTTCAGCCTAGCCTCTCAACCTAGTCTCAAAATGTTAGACCAGAGAATGCCAAAGGGCGAACAGCAAATAGACAACGCACTATGAGGGCATTTATAGCTCGGGGTGAGCAGCTACAACATGGGACCTTTCTTGCCAGTATCAAAATATATCAATAGGTGAAATGTTAAAACACCAAACAAGGATTGCCAGAAAGGGTGAAACCTACAGTGAGGGTAAAAGGTATTTGATCCCCTGCTGATTTTGTACGTTTGCCCACTGACAAATAAATGATAAGTCTATAATTTTAATGGTAGGTTTATTTGAACAGTGAGAGACAATAACAACAAAATCCAAAAAAACGCATGTCAAAAATTGTATAAATAGATTTGCATTTTTAATGAGGGAAATGCGTATTTGACCCCCTCTCAATCAGAAAAATTTCTGTCTCCCAGGTGTCTTTTATACAGGTAGCGAGCTCAGATTATGAGCACACTCTTAAAGAGAGTGCTCCTAATCTCAGCTTGTTACCTGTATATCTCAGCTTGTTACCTGTATATCTCTTAAAGAGAGTGCTCCTAATCTCAGCTTGTTACCTGTATAAAAGACACCTGTTCACAGAAGCAAAGAGGAGTGGGACAAAATACCTCCTGAGATGTGTGCAAACCTGGTGGCCAACTACAAGAAACGTCTGACCTCTGTGATTGCCAACAAGGGTTTTGCCACCAAGTACTAAGTCATGTTTTGCAGAGGGGTCAAATTTCGATTTAAAGCTTTCATGACTGCAGGAATTCATCTTCTTGGTTCTTTCGGTAAAGTCACGTAGAAGGGAAGTAATACAACAATAAAAAAATAACCAAGAAGATAAATTCCTGCAGTCACGAAAGCTTTAAATCGAAATTTAACCGCCTCTACGGGGAGGGATTCCACATATCTTTGAGATCCTTCAACAAGCTCCGTGATAAGAAGGCTCAGCTGATCGAGTCTCTCACCTTTCTGAAGAGATGCCGCGACTCTAAGACGCTGTCGCCTCGACAGACCTGGTTTCACCTGAGGACGGCTGCTTGCGTTGTGGCCGAAACGTCGTGAGAATTATTTTATTATGTTTTATTTTTTTATTATTTTATTACTTCCCTTCTACGTGACTTTACCGAAAGAACCAAGAAGAGGGGTCAAATACTTATTTCCCTCATTAAAATGCAAATCAATTTATAACCTTTTTGACATGCGTTTTTCTGGATTTTTGTTGTTAATCTGTCTCTCACTGTACAAGTAAACCTACCATTAAAATTATAGACTGATAATTTCTTTGTCAGTGAGAAAACGTACAAAACTAGCAGGGGATCAAATACTTTTTTCCCTCACTGTATATAGCTCATCGAAGTGGTTCATATCATCACACGTGGGAATGTATAGTCACAGCCTAATAATCTAAGCGTGTGATGAGGAGGACAAAACCGGAGGATAGAAATAATTTCCACGCAACCACTACAGGGAGAGAGAGAGAACACGCGGACTCCCAATATACAACAGCATCATCATGATCATCACCATCATCAACAACATTAGCATCATGATCACCAACATGATGACCATCAGCATCATCATCATCATCACCATCATCAAGAACAGCATCATGATCACCAATATGATGACCATCAGCATCATCATGATCATCACCATCATCAAGAACATTAGCAACATGATCACCAACATGATGACCATCAGCATTATGATGATCATCATCATCATGGTGATCATCAACGTCATGGTCATGATCATTAGCATCATGGTCATGATCATCAGAAGCCGAGCTGCGCGTCTCTCGAGCCGGCCCGGAACACGCTCCTGGCCGCGATGGCCCTGAACGCGGCCCTGAAGTTCGGGCTAAACATCCCGTAGATGACGGGGTTCGCGGCCGAGTTCGCGTATCCAAGCCACGTCGCGGCCTCCCAGGCGCGCGGGTCGATGGAGTAGCCGAGGAGAGGGTCGGACACGTTCATGAGGAAGAAGGGAAGCCACGAGGCGAGGAAGACGCCCACCACGATGCTCAGCGTCTTCGTGGCGTTGCGTTCGCTCTTCGCATCCGCCGCCCGTCCTCCTGCCCGGGTAGATTTTCCTGCTGCTGCTGTTGGTCTTCCTCCTTCGAGTACCAATCCTATTTTTCCTACAGTTCCTATTCCTTCTGCTCTTCCTCCTCTTCTTTCTTCTAGTCCTCCAATTCCATCCCCTTTTCCTACGATTTCTCCACTTCCCGTCATTTCTCTTCTCGCTCCTCCTCGTCCTCCTCCAGCCCGATCCTCCTGTTGCCCCTGCTGCCGATCTTCATTCTGTTGCTGCTGCTGCTTCTCCTGTTGTCTCTTGTGCCTCTGCTGCTCGCAGGCGATGGCTCTCCCCTGCCGGCGCGCCTCCCGCAGGATCCGCGCGTACGCCACCACCACGAAGGCCGCGGGCCCGAAGAAGCTGACCACCGAAGAGCCGACGGCGTAGGGCGCTCCCAGCAGGAAGTCGCAGCTGTCGGCGCACGACGCCGCCACCACCTCGTCGGGCACTCCGATCACGTTCCAGCCCAGCGACATGGTCACCACCGAGATGACGGCCCCGCAGCACCACGAGAGAGCAACCATCGCGGTTACGTGGTGCGCCGCGACCCGCTGCGCGTAACGCAACGGGTCGCACACGGCCACGTGGCGGTCAAAGGCGATGCAGGCAAGGTGCAGGATGGAGGCGGTGCACAGCGCGATGTCCAGGCACGTGTGCGCCGCGCAGAAGGCCGTCCCGTAGAACCAGCAGCCGTAGGCCGAGCGCATCATCTTGAAGGGCATGACCAGGAGACCCACCAGGAGGTCGGCGGCAGCGAGCGACGCCGTGAACGCGTTGGTGCGAGTCTGCAGCCGCCTGAAGTGCAACACGGAGGCGACCACGAGAAGGTTGCCCAGGACGGCGGACGCCACGGCTACGCTCATCATAGCCAACCACGCGGCCCTCTGCGCGGAGCTGAGCGCCGAGCCGCGGCACGAGAAGGAGCCCTGCACCAGAGCGCAGTGAGGAAGAGGAGGAGGTGCCTCCCAGCTCGAGTTGCTGCTGGCAGGCGACGAGGGCGCGGCGATACTGGAGGTTGAAGGGTCCATCGTGGGTCGTTTTGGTCGAGCTGAATTGGCGGTTGCGCCTAGGATGGTGTGGATAGAGGGGTTGTGGTTGGAACAATGGTGGACGTCGTGGTTGTGGCTGGGGTGGTGATATCCACGTTGTTGAGATCGTGGTTGAAGGTTATTGAGATATTTTTGGGTACCTGGTCATGGTTGACGGTTGTTGAGATCTTGTTGGGTACCTGGTCGTGGTTGAAGGTTGTTGAGATCTTGTTGGGATCCTGGTAGTGGTTGAAGGTTGTTGAGATCTTGTTCGGATCCTGGTAGTGGTTGAAGGTTGTTGAGATCTTCTTTGGATCTTGGTAGTGGTTGAAGGTTGTTGAGATCTTGTTGAGATTCTCGTCGTGGTTGAAGGTTGTCGAGATCTTGTTGGGATCCGGATCGTGGTTGATGGTTGTTGAGATCTTGTTGAGATCCTGGTCGTGGATGAAGCTTGTTGAGATCTTGTTGAGATTATGGTCGTTGCTAGAACCTTGTCATGTCAGGGATGGAGAGGAGGTGGAGGAGACGGAGATAGCATCTGGTTAGAGAGGGCAGTAGGGGGGGTTAATGAAGAGAAGAGCAACACTGTGATGGACGCTTGCTACACGGGGATGATGGACGGTGACCTAGAACAATGATCAGATTCAGAATATGTATTTACACTGGGGGAATCCGATGAGCTATAAAGCTCTTTTTTCACAGATCTCCGGTAGGATGGAGCGGCAGTCAAGGAATGGAACGCATTCCAGAGGACGTCTACCGAGGAGATGGAGCGATGCAACCCGCTCGTGTGCATGTTCTGGGTGGATTAATCATAAATTGCACGATCGCGAGAGGCAGTAGGGGCGCCTTCGGGAGGTCTTCATCCAGCAGTGGATTCAGCATGGTTGACGATCATGATGCATGTTAGCGTTTATAAGGTGGCCGGCGTGGTGCTGGCCAACCACCCCCTCGTGTGCCATTCCGGCCTTTATAAGTAAGATTCTTACTACCAGCACTTGCCCCAACAGTCGCTGAAAGGCTCTACGGGGATAGTTGTCTTTGTTGTAGTTGGGAGCGGTGGCGTCGTGGTTAGCGCACTGCGTTAGGACAAACGGCGACAAAGTCTGATTCCCTCTCACAACCAGCTTCAGTGAATATCCGACTGGTTCTGTATCTGCCCAATGTCGGCTCAGCCTTTAAATTAGCACCTGCTGTAGTATGTAACCGTCAGCACTGGGGAGACAAAGGCGGCCGAGCGTAGTGTTGGCCAGACCACCCACTCGTGCGATGTGCCAGCCATAATAAGTCCTCGCTAACAGCACTTGCTCCAACAGTATGTGATAGTCTCTACGAGTGGGCGTCTTTGTCCGTGTTAGTATTTGCAACGTACTTACCTGCATTGCTTTGTGATCCCAACGCACTCCTACACACCGCTATTTATACACATAGTACCTGCACCTATATACAAAGGACAAAGATCCCCCGTATAGCCTTTAATACGCTGTTCACACGCGTGCGCGCAGGGCACTAACCACTCCGTTACCGCATCCCAAAATACACACACACACGTCACACATACACACGCAACAGAATATCAACCAAAAACATAGATTGACAATGGAAATAATAATCGTTATTATATAAATATATTATAAATCTATATCTCTCTCTGCACACGCACGCACACCCAAAGATAGCACGTATCTATATATACACACACAGATGGACATGTGTAAACATTTACATACACATCTCGACATACACACAAGTGCACACGCCTCCGAACCAAAGAAGTCCCACGTGACCCAATTAATTATCTCCCTCCCCAAAGGGACCGCCCCCCCCCACCTCCATGGAGGTGGGGGGAGGGGTAGGAGGAGGGATGGGGGGAGAGGGTGGGAGGTGGGGGGAGGTGCGTGGAGAATATTTGCTAATGGAATCATTGCGCTTTATTATAATTTTTTATTGTTTCTGGGTAGTAAGTGTTATTTCCTCATTGCTTATGCCTCAAAAGTACAGAAAATGGCTATTATTCCCCACAAACTTTGCTTTTGTGACCAGAACATTGATATTTAGAAATGTACCTATTTTCCAGAACATTCCAGATAGATTCAGTGCTGAGTAAACTTGGAGTAACTTATATAATTCTTTTTTTACTTTCCAGTAATATAAATAGTAGTATAAATACAGGGGCCTTAAGCCCACCAGTTCAGTTTAGTTCCAGCTGCCTAAGGGGATACATATCTGCATTTTTCTGAGATGGCATCAAGAGGCTGCAAGCATCCAGCAGATGCATTTTGCTATGTCTGCGTCTAATTTATCAAGAAAAGAACAAAAAAGTAATATGTGGAAGCATCTGCTAAGATGTGTGAGGCCGACAAGGCATATTTCGGCATGCCTGTCGGGCATCAAGACAAACCCTGGGCACCTAATTTCACCTGCGAGCAATGCAAAAAAACTCTGGAAGGTAAGATGGACAATTGTTGCTCAGAATTTTATGTTATAAAATTTGTTAAAATGTTTACAATTGTTAAAGTTTTTAATTTTAAAATGTTTTACAATTTTCAATCTTATTGAAAAAAGATATCATATATGAAAAATGTTGCGAGAATCTTTTACACATTAGTCATGGGTGAAATAAATGTATTTTTGTAGGATGGTACAGAGGGGAAAAAAGAGCCATGAAGTTCGCTATCCCAAGAATTTGGCGGGAACCTACTGACCACTCAAGCAACTGCTACTTCTGCATGGTGGACCCTTCCAAACGTCGGACTGGCAAGAATGCACCTGCTATCACGTATCCGGACCTTCCTTCATCCATCACCCCGGTGCCATACTGCCATGAGCTCCCCGTACCCACTCCTCCGGAAAGAAAGCAGCCGTCTTTAGAAGAAAGCAGAAAGTCAGAGAGCGAGGAAAACGACAATTTCAGAGGTGGAGCTGAAGAAAGAAACCCATACTACCCCAACCAAAAATACCTCAACGACTTGCTCAGAGATCTTGGTCTCACCAAGTCCAATGCCGAGCTTTTGATGTCTAGGCTCAAGCAGTGGAACTTGTTGGATGAAAGTGTGCAAGTCGCAGATCAGAGAAAGTGTCACCAACCTTTTTGCAGCTTCTTCACCCGTCAAGATGGGCTCTGCTTCTGCCACAATGTGACGAGTCTGTTCGAGGCAATCAGAATCGCCTGTAACCAGAATGATAGCTCATCCAGGAGCTTCAAAGCCATGCTGCTCCATAATGGTAACAAGTGCCCGTCTCTTCCCCTGGCTCACTCGGTGCAAAGAGGATTACAACAGCATCAAGACCTTGCTGGACGCCTTTAAGTATGATGAGTGTGGCAGGGAGGTCATCAGAGACTTCAAAATGGTGGCATTCCTGATGGGTCTCCAAGGTGGTTTTACCAAGTTTCCCTGCTATCTTTGCCTTTGCGACAGCAGGGACACCAAGGCGCACTACCTCAGGCGGGACTGGCCACAGCGGACTGAGTTCTCTGTGGGGAGCAACAACTTCAAGTGGACCCCCGGAAGGTGCTGATGCCACCACTGCACATCAAATTGGGCCTTATGAAACAATTTGTCAGAGATGTAGATAAGGAGTCGGCAGCCTTCAAGTACCTTCAAGACTTCTTCCCTAAGCTGTCTGAGGCAAAGGTCAAAGCCGGTGTCTTCGTCGGACCACAGATAAAGAAGATCCTGGAGTGCAATGAATTCCCCAAGAAGCTCACTACCCAGGAACTTGCAGCGGAGCAAAGAATCCATTCCCTGCGGAGAATACAATATATATTCGGCTGCCACTCCATGCGGAGAATACAATATATATTGTATTCTCCGCAGGGAATGGATTCTTTGCTCCGCTGCAAGTCTCCTCCAACTACTCTTCAATTGACATATTTAGTTGCTTCCTCTTAGTATCTTTCACACGACGGTCAATGGTACAGTGTATAATAATAAATAGTATAAAATTTAAATGCTTAATACAATGTACAAAGTAATATATAGTATCGTAATTGTATAGTGAATATACAGCAGTGTGATATACATTAGGGTGGGTAGAATAATACATAGTGTAATATTACAATGTATAAGGTATAGGGTGGTGTATAGCAATACAGTATATAATTTAATGTTGGGGTTGTCTATGGCAGTATATAGTACGGTGTAGACTCGTGTGATGTAAGAGAATAAAGCTTAGATGGAAGCATATTATATTTTTTGCGACATAGAATTGTAATGTATTACTTACTGTTAGTAACTCAGCTTATTGTAGAGTATATTTATTATGATACTATGTAGTTTTTTTACTTTAGTTGTTTACGTGGTGGTTTAGTTACTGCAGCTACATACTATTAACACTCCTTCCCTTTATTAATGCTACCCCTATCCCCTCCCTTTGATGCTGCTAATCCTGCATAATGCACGGGCATAATGACTTTAAGTCCTCACCAAACCTCCTACGCATTTCACAAGTAGTACTAATCGCATATCTGCATTTCCCATAAATATGCTAAATTCCTCTTGATATGCAAATTATTTTGTCAAGGCGCTCTTCGCCTCTCCATCCCAGCTTAAATAGTCGCTCCAAGCCTGGGGCTTGTCATTCAGACTCTGTCTCCTCGACAGACCTGTTCTCCACCTGAGGACGGCTGCTTGCGTTGTGGCCGAAACGTCGTGAGAATTATTTTATTATGTTTTATTTTTATTATTTTATTATTTCCATTCTACGTGACTTTACCGAAAGAACCAAGAAGATGAATCCCTGCAGTCACAAAAGCTTTAAATCGAAATTTATGTGGAGCTGGTTGAGGCTCTGGTGAAGAACTATGGCACAATGGGCTGTAGGATGTCCCTCAAAGTCCATATCCTTGATTCTCATCTTGATAAACTCAAGGAGAACATGGGAGCGTACTCAGAGGAGCAAGGCGAGCGCTTCCACCAGGATATATTGGACTTTGAACGCCGCTACCAAGGACAGTATAACGAGAACATGATGGGAGACTACATTTGGGCGCTGATTCGTGAAATTGATTTACAGTATAATCGTAAATCTCGAAAAACTACTCACTTCTAAATGTTTTGTAGTCATTTTTGTATTACTTTAGTATAAATACATGTTAATTTTGATTCATATGTTGTTTTTTCTGACTTTATGTGTACGAAAAGACAAAAATTCGCCCGTTTTCTCATTGAAAATAGGTCAATTTCAAAATTTCACTGTCCTGGTCACAAAAGCAAAGTTTGTGGGGAATACTAGTCATTTTCTATACTTTTAAGGTATAAGCAATTACGAAATAACACTTACTACCCAGGAACAAAAATCGTGTTACAAAGTGTTACCAGCAAGGACACAGTACCTGTTGCTCCCAATTAACGTGGCGAGAAGTTTCAGTGGGGCAGTGGCGCTAAAGTGCCTTAAAAGGGCCCCCCCC
>CM025615.2:3418145-3428721 GCA_014621495.2 Entosphenus tridentatus
GTCATCAGTGGCGAGTGATTATCTACTAAGCCTCCCCCTAGGTCGACTTCGGCTTAAATGAATCCCGGGTGCCATGTGCATGTGTGTGTGTAAACATTTGCCCTGGGGAGACAAAGGCATCTGGGTGTTCTGTTGGCCACCCCACCTTCCCTCGTGCGCCATGTTCATTTACGGCACTTTCAGTACACATTCTACGTAGGTTACAAGGGGCGGCTTTATCTGTATCATACGTGTGTTCTGTATTGTGTGAGCGTCTTCCCGATTTTCGGAATAATCCGAGAATGGGGAGCGAGATACGAAATTTCCCCCACGGCAAGTGACGTCATAATAGTGACGTCCCCGACCGCACTTTCCCGCCAAAAGTGGTGTCACGTGGCATCGGTCGACGTCACTCGGGTTAGCACGAAGACATTTTAACGTGGGACATTGATCCCATATAAAATCTTAAACTGTTAAAAAATATATTCTTTTCATCTGAAATCTCCCCCAACCTCAAGTACACGGTATGTTTACGTGTGAGTGGTAGTGTAGTGGTTAGCGCTTTGCGCTACGAACCCGGCGACCCGAGATCGATTCCTGCCCACGGCCAACACCAGTGACGATTATCTGAACCGGACCTGGGCCTCCCTCTAGGTCGACTCAGCCTCAAATGAGTACCTGGTGCTCATCATCACTAGGGAGACAAAGGCGACCGGGCGTGGTCCACCCTCTCGCATAACGTGCAGGCCTTCAAAGATGCTTGCTAAGAGCACTTGTCCCAACAGTTTGTTAAGGCTATATGGGGGGTCTTTATCTTTGTATTACAATAAAACGAAAATGCTCGATTTAAATTCACATCAAATTTATTTTACATACGAGTGGACAGGGAAGCGGTTAGTGCTAACATCAGTGGCGAGTGATATCTGAACCGGTACTGGACCACAAACCCTTGCCCCACCCCCTCACAACATGCATTGACCAGCTTGGTGAAGTATGGTCGGACAACCCGCACGAACGATACGCCGTGGGGATGCCTTCATACAGCAGTGGATTGATGAAGGGGCTATGAATCAACTAGTAATGAGTTGGCATTGGTAGCGATTAACAAGCCTCTAGCTTGAGTCTTCCGCCGTTGCCGATCATTACTACAATGCTGTGGGCTCTCATGATATTGTCTTTTCCGAGACCAAGGTGCTCTGCAAACCTTCTGGCTACCATCAAAGGTTTGTACACGAAGCCATCCAGATATACAAACACAGACATAACTTCAACCGTGATGATGGGTACAAACTGAGTAATAATTGGAAAGATGTTATTAACCATGTAAAAAAGATTTAACTACACATATTTGTACAATCTTATTTGACAGGTACTATTCTACTTTACCGAGTGTTGCCATCCCCAGCGTTTCACAGTACCGCTTTCTTTTATGCTTATTATCAGCCAACACCGGCCACAACCCTGAGTCGATGTGCATCATTGTTCTCTTTTAGCCCCGCCCCCCCCACCGTGCCATTCCCTGGCTACCACATTCAGATAACCCCCCCTCCCCCTTAACTTGTATTTAAGAGCTTGTCAATTGGATTTTTCCTCACTTGATACGGTAAATTTAGCTGTGACGGTCCCACCTGATGACGGAGACTTGTGTTGCCTCCGAAACGTCGTGATTTATTATTTTATTTCTATTATTATTTCTATTATTTGTATTATTTATTAATGAATTTTTTTTAGTTTTTTTCCTACGTGACTTTACCGAAAAAACATAAGAGTATGAATCCTTGCAGTCACGAAAGCTTCAAATCTAGAATTAAGCCTCTAGCTGGCACATCGAGTGGTTGCGGCGGCTGCGGGGTCGTCGGCTGTTCTTGGGTTCATTGAGGGGGTTGGAATTTGCATGCTAGTTGACACCAGCGCGTCTTCAACCATTATTTACGACCTCATTTACAATATTTTGCCCCCCCGGTGTCGGGTTTTGGAGATGGTGGATGCTCCGTATTTCGCCGCAAATGGCAGATCGTTGGGGATAATCGGTCGGATAATTGTTGCATCACATTGTCAGGCCATGTTTTGGTTTCTACAGCCCTGGCTGTTCCATGCTTGCTGGGGATTTATTTTCTCGGCAAATTGCCTCTGAAGATTTGTATCGACCAGGGCTGTTTGGAATTGCCATCGGGACGGTGTATGGCATTTCTCCCGTCTCCGACCTGCATGTGTTCTGCTAACGCCACGGTGCAAGCGCTTGCGTGCCGAATGGTGCGAATTCCGCCCGGCGCGCAAATGTTGGTGCCCCTTCGGTTGCGTAAACCGCTCGATGTGCACGCTGTGGCTTAAGGGCTGCGTGCAATGTGCCCAGCGGAAGCTGCCAGCGAGATCCTGTTGCCCTCCGCTGAAATCTATCCAGGTGTCGCGTGTAAATTAAATTGTTGCCCTCGATATTCTCGGGCCGTTTCCTACTTCCACACATGGAAATATGTACTTGCTCTTGGGCGTTGAGTATTTCTCACGCTGGCCTATGGCCTGGCCGCTCCCGAAACAATTGGCGGACTATTACAGAGGCGTTCCTCAATGGCTATGTTCTGGATAAGGGTGCCCCCGAGCGCTTCTTGATGAATTAAGGCAAAAAAAAATCGTCTACGCTGCTGCGTGAGGTTTGCGATTTGCTGGGGACGAAAAACGTATGCACGTCGCCATACCACCCGCAAACGGATGGCATTGTCGAATGCCTACACCGGACTGTGACCTCCATGTTGAGTCACTTTGTCAGTGAATCACAATTCGATTGGGACTGCATATTCCTGCGGTTCTCGCCACTTATAGGATGACACCTCATGCGTCCACCGGCTACTCTCCCTTCTTTTTTAGGTATGGGAGGGAGTATGATCCTCCCATCGATATGCAGTTACAAGCCGCGCCCGCCCCGAAGGTGTCCAAAATTTCTGATTCGATTCGGTTCACACATGCCAAACTTTCCAAGGCGCGGGAAGCTGCCACTGTTAAATCTCGGGCCAGACAGTTGGCCAACGAGCAGCTCAAAGGTGCCCATGCTTCCCTGTGCGATTGGTCGCCGGGGGACAGGGCCTGGTCGCATTGTCCGCAGGTGCCGGTGGGCACATCTTTCAAGTTGCTGCAACCATGGAGAGGGCCGGTTGATGTGGTTCGGGTTGTGCGGCCGCAATGTGTCCAGATTCGGTTTGGTAAGCGGAGCTGGTTTGTACACCCCTCTCGTCTTAAGCCATTTATCACACCGTGTGAGTTTGTTTCATCTCCATATTGCAGGCGCCAAGTGTTGGGTGTGCCCAACGAGCTGGGGCGTGCGTCTGCCGACGCTGGTCCTCAGGGGAGTGTTTCTGTTCCACCCCCAGGCGCCGCGCGATTGATGCCTCGCACGCGGCCGCTCGTGTCGGCCTCGCGTGCTCTGGACGTGAAGAACCCGACGACCCGGCCTATTGCTCTTTGTGAAGAGCCGGCTTCGTCGGGTCGATTTCTTGTTGCCCCCAGCCCTTCCAGGGCAGACAAGCCCAAGCCGCCTTGAGGGCCAGCATCACAGACTCGTTCGAAGACTCGATTCGCGTGATCCCCGCGCATTGCACACTCCCACAATGTTATGGGTTGTGGCGAGTATTTGGATGATACTGTTCACCATCGAGCTCATGGGCGTTGTTACACGTTGTGGGAACTTTCGGGAAAGAGATCTAGAAGATGGGCGGGGCGAGGGGTGGAACCAGCACCAGCCCAGGCGGATATAATGGAGGCCCCTTGAGGGGCTTAGGGTTCTTCGGGGTTGCTGGTGAAGAAGATCCACGTCGGGTTAAAGAAGCCTCTAGCCACGTGGTCCGGGACCCAGCTTGTGGTCCGGGCCGGGATAGTTCTGTCGTAGCGTGGCTAGATGGGCATTCAACACCCAAGTGTAGGTTGTATTATGTTATGTTTAGTTGGTGAAATAAATAGTGTTGCTCCCAAGACAACGTCGTCGACTCAGTAGGACTCACTACGCCATGTTTGCATAGGAATATTGGCATCTTGGGGGGGAAAGTGTGGGATATTTATAATCACGTGTTTGTCTAATGGAGAGAGAGATAAGACAGTTGGACATAGGCAGCGGAGAATAGGAAGGGCTTGAGACCTGGACTGGGAAAAGGTGGGGCAGGGAGTGGACAGCACGGGCAGCTGGGAGGAAAGTGAGATCCAGGGGTAGGTGACGTGGCCGGGTGGCAGTGCGGTTCGGTTTGCGGTTCAAAACTCGCCCGGCCGCCCTGGTTACTGTTGCGGGTGTGTTCACCGTAAAATACCATGCACCAGAAGCCACTGGAGCTATGCACTTTTAAATTTAGATTGAAAAATCATTTCTTTATAACGGAAGTCACGAAGATAGAAAAAAAAAACACGACGTTTTGGTCGCAACACAAGCTTCTGTCTTCAGGTTCATCTGCTTTTTTATGTTTAGTTTGTTCCCCCGCACCTCCGATTCGCAGGGTTGGCTCTGTACGGTGTGAAAAAAGTTATACATACATTCGATTATCACGGTTGGCTAAGTACGGTGCGGAAGAAGTTCAACATACATACCTCCGATTAACACGGTTGGCTACGTACGGTGTAAAGAAGTTCAACATACACAAACACTGAATCAGAATACATATTTATACTGGAGAAATCCGATGCACTATTGAGATATCTTTCATAGATGTCCAGTAGGGGCGGATAAGAATGTTACAACAACGAACAATACAAAAACATGATAGTCGTGCAAAGTACAAGAAAAATAAACAAATTACACAAACAAATACAACTAAACCATCCCCACCGTTACTGGCGGAGCTAGTGGGGGTGGGGTGGCACGTGCCCCCTCCAATGATCTGATCGAAATCCCTAATGGCAAAGCAGAATTGTACATTACGCAACTTCCCTGAAGGCATTCACCTTCAGCGAGCGCGATGCCGATCACACACAGTCGAATTCGACCCTCGGTCGATGGCTGCGCCATCGCCGCACACGCGTCGAATAAAAAGCAAGGGACAAGTCCTTACTTACTAACAACTCCTATCATTTTTCATTGCTGGAGGGGTTGCCCCCCTACCTGAAAATCCTGGCTCCGCCATTGCCCACCGTAAAAGGCAAAGCCCACTGAGGTATTAGCTTACTTTTCAGAAGCGACCTGGCCACAAATGATAGCTCAACAAAGTTGCCATCACCATTGGAACCTAATTTTACTGGCAAATGAGGTTCTAATGGTGTAAATGCTTACCCCGAGCTCTCATACTCTGATGGTGCATTGTCTTTGAGTTGTGCGCCTTTTGGCGTCATCTGGTCCAACCCATATGAGACTAGGCTCTAAGGAACGTTGTCTCGGGTGTGTACCAATCAACTTCAAGGACAGTACATACATTATCAGAGTTGTGTTTTTTGTTTGCATTATGACTGCAGGTATTGTGGTCTATGCAAACATGACTCCTTGTAAAAAAGGTGTCAGTTTTGTTGCCAGATAGAAGGGTAAAAAACCAATTATCAAAGTGGCCCATCATTTGTACATGTATACAGTGCGAAAGAAGTTCAACATACCCTACATAGACGGTCTCGTCACATTGTTCAGGAGAGAAGAGGAGGCGCCATTATTGTTAGCTGGTGTCGTGGTCCAAGTTTTCCAATGTTGGAAGAAAAATACTCGCAAGCGAATTGCAATTCACAAATATCGACATCGCCCTCTGCCGCCAGACTGATGCCCACTTGCAGGCCGGTGCTGTGCACACGGGGACAGCTGTCATCGGGAGGTCGTCACCGCAGTGGCGAGATGTTGACTACCTCGCCTGGTATGCAGCAGGGCGCGGGTTCGATGCCGACTCTGACGCCTTCTGTATATTTGGAGTTTGCGGTGTCTCTCTTTCACCGTGGTCGCGTGGAGTTTTCTCTGGTGCCTCCGGTTTTTTTCCCTCCACATTCAGAAGAAACATACGTTTATAGAGTATTTGGCTGCTATAAATTCCCACGCCAGGTCGGTTCTGAAAAAGAGCTATATAACTCAGTGGGTCTTACCTGGTAAAAGAAAAAGTTTAGTTTCGCGATAAAATGATCAAACCGACTGTTTGGAATAATTGAGATGTAAGGAGCTTTGCGATGCTGTGGCATATAAGTGCTCAATTCACGCCGATTATTTTTTTAAACACGAGGGGGGCAGTAGAGGAGATTGAGCGACCTCTCACTCACCACAATCACCACCACCATCAACCTCCATCACTTCATTTTCAGAAGCGACCTCTATCGCTTCTGAATAAGAAGCCAACAGGTCAGTGGGCCTTACCTCGTAAAATAAAAATAGTGAGTTTAGGGAAAAAAAACTTCGTAGCTCATCGGATTCCTCCAGTATGAATAAAATATTCTGATTCTGAGTTATTCAGCCGCAGGTTGAACAAAGTCAACCTGGGAGCCGAACCCCCCTCCATCCCCCATCATTACCACATTCCGTCTCACGACCAGAGGTCGCAAACGCTTTTTGATTCCTTACCCGTACCCGGCCGCACCAGGGTCGCAAACGGGTACCCGTACCCGGCCGTACCCGTACCCTACCCGTACCCGGCCTGGTACGGGTAGGGTACGGGTATCGGGTACCTGATTGCGACCTCTGGGATGAAGCCATGTTGCAGGCGCGGGTGGGTTGATTCTAGGAACTTGAATTGTGAGAAGAGACAAGACGTTGGGAAATGAGTGACAAACAGTTACTCACCAGTGACTCACGGTCTACTCGTACCCGTACCCGGCCGCACCAGGGTCGCAAACGGATACCCGTACCCGGCCGGGTACGGGTAGCTGGGTATCGGGTAGGGTACAGGTATCGGGTACCCGGTTGCGACCTCTGCTCACGACTCGCTCAGGTCTAGCCGCCTGGCGCTCGCCTTGAACGCGCGTCGGCTGAACAGGAGGCGGAAGGCAGCGCGGAAGCTGCGGTTGAAGCACGCGTAGAGGACGGGGTTGATGGCCGAGTTGGAGTAGCCCATCCAGAAGAAGGCGTCCCACGCCACGGGGTCGATGGCGCTGCTCGCGGAGAAGGCGCTCGCGATGCTCGAGGCGTAGTACGGGAGCCAGAGGACGAGGAAGACGCCCATGATGATGCCCAGCGTCTTGGTGGCGTTGTGCTCGCGCCTGAGTGACGTCCTCGCCTTTAGTTTGCCTCCAGTCCGCTCGTCTGATGAGAATCGGAAATCTGTATTTTTATACTGGAGGAGGAATCCGACGTGAAGTTCTTTTTCACAGACGTCCAGTGGAGGGCACCGGGGTCAGAACGTTACAACAACAAACAATACCAAAAACACGATAAGTTAGGAAACGTATTCTATTAGTATTTAATTTATTTACCGACAGAGCCAGAGAACAATTCCTGCAGTCACGAAAGCTTAGAATCTAGTTTGAAGTTAGGAAAGGTAAATAAATCAGTTATTAAAAATATATATAAATAAGACTGAACTTTTTTTTTATCTTACCAGGTAAGGCCCACTGAGCGATATATCTCTATCACAAATTATAGCTCAACGAAGTGGTTCATCGTGTGGAAATTTATACTATGAACGCGTATTTATAAATGTGGAGGGAAAACCCGGAGGACCTGGAGAATATTCTTATTTATATTGCCGAATGTATTATTTACTTGTTAATTTCAGTGTATTTAATTAATATTTTAATTATGTTTATCTTTCTGTGTAAAATAATGGTCTAAAAAAAATCCAGAGTTCACTATACCGAAACATTCTAGATTTGAAGTTTTCGTGACTGCAAGGATCCACATACTCGTTGGTCCTTTCGGTAAAGTCACGTAGGTGAAAAATAAATAAAAAATTAATTAACTTTTATTGATTTTTATTTTTCACCGACGTGACTTTACCGAAAGAACCAAAGCGTATACCGAAACATCCCTGCACACGCTGTTGTGTTTTTATTCTCAGCAGCATCATCGCCATGCTGACACTCACCCGCGCCGCGGCCTCTGTTAGCCTCCGCGCGGACGCGTCGCGACTGCGCCCTCGCCACGGAGTAGACCCTCGCGTAGGCCACCACCATCCCCACCATGGGCGCGTAGTAGCCGCACGCGGCGGACGTGAGCGCGAAGGCGGTGTTCAGGTAGAGATCGCAGTTGCCCGGGCAGGATGAGCGCGTCACCTCCTCCTCGATCCCCACCAGGTTCCAGCCGAGCATGATGGGCACCACGTAGAGAAGAGCCACGAGCCAGCACAGCGCCACGAGCAGAGCCACCGTGCGGCGGCTCACGCGGGCGCCATAGCGCAGGGGGTCGCAGATCGCCACGTGGCGGTCGAAGGCGATGGCGCACAGGTGGAAGATGGACGAGGTGGTGAACAGGAAGTCCATGCACGTGTGCACCTTGCAGAAGGTCGGCCCGAAGAACCAGCAGCCGTACAGCGAGCGCGTGGCGCTGAACGGCATGACCAGGAGGCCCACCAGAAGGTCGGCCACGGCCAGAGACAGCGTGAAGGCGTTGGTGCGCGTCTGGAGTTGCCTGGAGGTCGGTGGGGAGGGGGGGAGGTCAGGGTCAGGGGGGTTGGGGGAGGGTAGCCCAGAGCAAGGGGTAGAGCAGCGGTCGGGAACCTATGGCTCGCGAGCCATATATGGCTCTTCCAGTGACGGCATATGTCTCCCAGACAATTTTGAGTTGAAAGAATAAAAAAAAAATCAGTTTTGAACTGATTTTAAAATACTTGTGATATTGCTTAATAATACTGTGTCATTTTAAAGTAAACAGAAATTCGTTTTGTAGATAAATTTCACGGGTCACGCCTGCATGAAGCTCAACCTCACCACGTATGAACCAGACTACAAGGCCATCAGCAAAACCATGCAGCACCAGAAGTCGCATTAAAAGTAAGACATTTAATTTATTATACGTTAAAAATACTATATGGCTCTCAATGAAATATATTTAGAAATATTTGGCTCTTATGGCTCTCCCAGTCAAAAAGGTTCCCGACCCCTGGGGTAGAGGATGCTACGCTGCTCACCACGGCGCCGACTGCCACCCGGCTTTAGCGGGAGGTGGTTACCCATCCAGACGATTGTCCGGTTTGACCGCACGTGGACGAACGCTGGGGCGTTTGCCGCTTGTTTTAGCCAGAAGATTTAAAAACAATCTATTTTGGTAAAAAAATAAACTCAATATTTCAAGAGCCGCAACGCATGTAAATACGAGACGGTCGTTAATAAAAACGTCACGAAGCAACTCTTACGGAGCCGCATGCGGCTCCGGAGCCGCAGGTTGCCGACCCCTGTTGTAGAGGTTCGCGGATCGGGACCCAGCGGCCGCCCTGGTTAATCGTTGGATGAATCCCTCTCCTCCAAGCCCCCGCTGTCACCGCCTATCGCGATCGTGCGATGGCACCAATCCTCCCGCCCGGGGCCCGCAAACACGGAGCTGAATTCCTCGCTAGACACACTCCTCATCCATTGTTGTTCTCGGCGAGCGATGGGAAACTGACATCGCGATCTCATATCGTATCGTGAACAAACTACGTCGCGGCAAACCCTATCCCTGTAGCTCTACCCCGTGGAGCGAGTATTGTTCGGGCACAAAGTCCGACGTTTCGCTTCACGTTCTGGGGAGCTTCTGCAAAGCTCTGTCCGGACCAGGCACCGTCGGTGTTGTGCAACGGTCAGCGCACCGCGCTACGAACCCGGCGACCCGGGTTCGATTCCCGATCACGACCAACACCTGTGAACGATCCTCCCCGAGGTCGACTCAGCCTCACGACTACCTGGTGCGATGTGTAAACATCGCCACTGGGGAGACAAAGGCGGCCGGGCGTAGTGCTGGCCACCCACAGCCTCGTGTGCCGTGCCGGCCTTCATAAGTTATCTTCTCTAACAACACTTGCCCCAACAATCTGTTCAGGCTATACGGGAGATCTTTGTCTGTTGGGGAGCGGTAGTGCAACGGCTAAGGAGCTGCGCTACGAACCCGACGACCCAATATCGATTCCCGCTCCCGACCAACACCACAGTAACAATCATCTGAACCGGTCCTGGGCCTCCCCTAGGTCGACTCAGCCTCAAATTAATACCTGGTGCGATGTGTAAACATCGCCACTGGGGAGACAAAGGCCGCCCTCCATAGGTGCTCGCGAACAGCACTTGCCCCAACAGTCTATTAACGCCTATAAGGTTGGCTCTGTACGGTGTAAAAGAAGTTCTACATACATTCGATTATCACGGTTGACTAAGTACGGTGCGGAATAAGTTCAACATACATACCTCCGATTAACACGGTTGGCTACGTACGGTGTAAAAGAAGTTCAACATACACAAACACTGAATCAGAATACGTATTTATACTGGAGAAATCCGATGAGCTATTGATATATCTTTCATAGATGTCCAGTAGGGGCGGATAAGAATGTTACAACAACGAACAATACAAAAACATGATAGTCGTGCAAAGTACAAGAAAGGTAAACAAATTACACAAAACAAATACAACTAAACCATCCCCACCGTCACTGGCGGAGCCAGTTGGGGGGTGGGGTGGCACGTGCCCCTCTCTAATGAACCTTTTCTGTTATTATAATAGTAGGTTTTTACCCTTTTAACTGGTACAAAACTGACACCT
>CM025615.2:3460457-3480272 GCA_014621495.2 Entosphenus tridentatus
TTACATATATTCGCACACTGGTACAGAGATAACAGCGATCGAGATAGACACACGGACATACAGACACACGTGCGGTAAGTCCTCACTTTAACGCGTGGCGTTCACGCAACGTGTTTTCGCTAAAACGTGGTTCTTCCATTTGGGAACACTTTTCGCACAATTCGGAAAGCGCACCGTTATAACGCGGAACGCGCACACCGTTATCACGCGGTTTCTGAGCGGTCCAACGATGGACTATTTTCTTGAGCTGTGCAGCTGAGCAGTATGACAGAGTATGGGGAATGATATAGTAACAGCGCGTACCCTCCGTTATTTGTCCCACCATCTAACCGTGTGTGCTTATATTGTATTGCGCCAAACTTTATCGCGACATTATTTATGGGGAATTGTTTTTCGCTTTACCTGGCACTTTTCAGGAACACATTTAGCGTGTTCAACGAAGACTTACTGTACAGGGACAGAGACACAGGGACCAAGATAAAGACACATACAGGGACGTTTGAGGGATTAATTGCTGTGTGAGGCAGGAGGGCAGGCCCACGTGCACACAAAGATCTCTTTTTTAGGCTTAACAGACTGTTGGGGCAAGTGCTATAAGCAAGCATTTATGAAGGCCCGAACAGCAAATGAGGGGGTAGGTGGCCACAGCACCACATCCACTGTGCTTTGTCACCCCAGTGGCGATGTTTACATACCGCACCAGGTACTCGTTGGAGGCTGAGTCGACCTGGGGAAGACCCAGGACCGAATCAGATAATTGCCACTGGTGTTGGCCATCAGTGGAAATTGAACTCAGGCCACCGTGTTTGTAGCGCAGTGCACTGACCGCTCCCCACGCACACACACATACGCACATACACGGACAATACAGGAACGTACACAGACATGTGCGTGCGTGCACGTGCGTTTACATGTATTTTTATGCATGCGTTTGCCAGCTGTCTTTCTCACACTTGACGTGCCCTCAGAGTGAACCTAACCTGGCACAAGTGCCTTGTTGACCGTCGCTGGCATTTAGTGTTGAATGGCATTTGTTGTTTGTGTCGCCGTGTTTTTTTAAATAATGTGTGCTTGTGTCCATACATGCGCTCGTGTGTAAAGGTGTATAATACATGTGTCTGTGTATCTGTGTGTGCAGGTGGCTATGGGAACTTTGGCCACTTTGCCCCCCAGCCTATGCCAGGCGGGTTCCCTATGGCGTACGGAGCCCCCATGGATTGGTGGACCAGTTAGGCCGGCCCGGTACATGGCACGAGTACACAGCCAGAGTACACGAGAGAGATGAATTTCACGGGCACACGTCGTGCGTACACAGTAGTGACACACATGACAACAACACGAACACACAGCCTCAACAACACAAGTACACAGCGAGATGAGCACATAGCAACAGCTTGTACATAGCTCGAGTACGCAAGCTAGCACAGCAGGATTAATATGTGCACGGTGGGATGAGTATACGATCATATAACGTGAGTACACACTCACAGGTGGTAGTGCAAGCACAAGTTGCGTAGTAGGACATGAGCACGCAGTGCAGGTATACGAGGCTGACGCACGAGTGTGCAGCAGACGCACACGTTTGTATGTACGCATGTGTAAACACAGGCTTGTACACACGTTCTCACAAGCTTATTAGCTTACATGCGTACTCGCTTGTGTACACGCGCATCCACGCAAGTACACACACACACGTGTCCACGCATTTGTGCACATTTACACACACGTACACACTTTCGTACACACGTACGCATTCGCACGTACACACATCTTTACAAATACTTGCATGTACGCGCACACACAGGCTCCCCTCCGACCTTGTACTCGTGTTTAACAAGAAATAGTTTAAACGTATAACAAGTACCGACTCCTAATCTTCTTCTCTTCTTCTTGATGATTAATTCTGATTTGCTTATTAAAGTGTTACATTGACTTAGCTGCGTTTGAGGTTAGAGTAGCGGTTCCTTAAGTAATTACAAAAAAAAAACGCGTTTCGCTAGCGGCATAACGACGAGGGGACAGAATTTTTATTTTCTTCTTAGATTCTTTTCTCTTCGCTGAAACGTCAAAAAAGGTTTTGCATGGGAATCCAACCGATGCACTCGCACCTCGGGGGAGAGGGTTTAGCCCGGCACCACGACACGACGCAGAGTGGACCGAATGGGCCAAAGCACCACCACACCCACACCACGTCACGTTACGGGGAAACTATTTTCAGTGTCGCTCCGCCTGTTTAAAAGTTCGATTGACGTAGAGAGGCGCCGGGATTTTGCGTCGCTCCCACTGATATTCCTCGTTGGTCGGGGATGTCTTGATATCTTGACCTCCTGACCTTTCCCTGTCCCCACAAAGCCCTAACCTGTGTATCTCTAATCCTAAACCCAAAGCAGCCTGAACCAGCTTAGCCTCATTGTCTAACACGGAGCTGGTTTGGTCTCGTATGATTATAGCGGCAAACAGACCCACATCCTCTACACTGGGTCTGACCCAGCGGCTCTGAATTAAAAACAAAATTCAGCAAAAGGTTTTCGTTTGCACGCGTTAATGAGAAGGGAAAGACAAACCAGAGAGAGAGAGTCCGAGGCAGTCGCACTCTACAGACATACAGGATGCACAGGCACATGACATAGCGTGGAGCACGCACACACACAAGGCATAAATGCACTGACCACACACACATGCACTGATCTGGGCATGCACAAACACACACGCATAGAATTAGATACAGGATAACGCAAACGGCACTCACACTACACAAACACTAAAGATAAACGCACACAAAGAGCACATAGGACACGCCACACAAACAGCACACGTCCATCCACAATCCTGTGCGAGTGCAACTGTCAATTGCAAATATTGGCTATGTGAAGATTTTTTTTTTATATATAAATAGCCATTCTTACTGCTCTGCTAGCGCACCTCTCTCTCCTCTAACACGTTAGCAATGTTGGGTTTTGTTGAAACGGTAAACGGGCGGCAGGAACAAACACCCGTGAACTCTCAAAATTCCCGGAAAAAAACTCCTCTGCCGCGCTTACGCGGCGGTAGCATTGAGGTGATGGTGGTGGTGCGATCGGGCGCCAAATCGCGCCGACGCACGCACACACTCGTCTCCCTTGGAATTCTCCGCATCCACCTACGCACACACATGCACACCCTCTACTCACACCAGGAACGCCGTCAAGCAGGACAGGACGTTCACGATGTTTGGGTGTGTGGGTAATACGTGCAGGTGACTGAGTGGGGAGTTTTCCAGGCACTTGTTTGTATCTCAAGCTGTCTTGCATTTTGCAGTTCCAGGTGAGGCGTGGTGGACAGCCTGTGCCACAGCGGGTGAGGAGGTGGTGGTGGTGATTTTCTGATTGGTTAGCGAAGTGAGTTTATGTTTGTGCCGACGGTTTTTGGTCGGCAGGCCCCGCTTGGGCGTTTTTTGTCAGTGAGAATAGTTGGTATGCGGTCAGGCAAGTGTCTGTCTGCCGCTGTCGACATGCCGGCTGTCTCCGCCGAGGTGCGTGCGTGTCTCCTGTCCGTGGAGTTGTCTATCGGGCAAGGCGAGTCGAATCGCCGGAGGATTTGGGTTCGCGGTCAAGTTGTTTCCGTCCGCGGTTTAGATCCGCGGATGTCTTTTTTTTTACTTTCTTGGGCGAGAGAAAACGTGCGCACTTTGCTGCCAGCGCGACTTAACGGCACCTCCATATTACACAGCTTTTAAAAGAAAAGAAAAATGATAATCGATTCTTTTAATGGGAACTTTGATCACAACTCTTAATGGTGCGATGGGTTTTTTTTCTGTATGTCGTCAAGTTTTTGTTCTGTTTTTAAAAAGAGTCCAAAGCTGTGACGCTGCGTGTGGCGTCGTAAGGGTATGTGTTTGAACTTTTCGGGCCGATGTTGCGGCCGATGACCTTGCCAGAGAGCGGCTGTGTTCATTTGTAAGAGTATCACCGTGTTTGGTCGTTAAAGAGAGAGAAAGGGGGCGTGTCTTAGGTGATGGCACTAACACATGTATGCACAGACAGGTTTAGACACACATACACATACGGGGCTATAGTTAGGTGTCTTAAACAAACAAGGGTCAAGACGGGAAAATACCACATGTGGTGTTGGAATGGACGCTTTAAATGCATCCGCAAATAATAGGTAAAAATAATTTTACGAAAAAACATGTAAGCAAAACCTAACGGAAAAGTGCGCGGAATAATACAATGTGGAATTAAAACGCGACATGTAAACGCAAGGCGGTGGGAATGAAATGCGATCCGAGGGCAGGGACCGTCGGAGACTCTCGAGTGTCCGCAACGTTTCTTTCCGCAAAACTCAAACCACGGAAGGAAAACCTATTTAATGGAAGTGTTACCACGCGAACCGCATCCCCTCCGTTTTCTCCGTCTGCCGCTCTGCTGCGTCGGTGGGGAAAAGATTAACAAGCGACTCGGAGCACCCGCGTTCACCGCGAACAAACGTGCGAGTGAAATAGAATAATTAATATTAACGATGACGATGATGACGACAGAGACCCCCCCCCCCCATCCCTTCCCACCGGTTGACCCCATGAAGTCATTAATTCTGGCAAGATTCTGGTCATTTTAGACAATTCTGGTCATTTTAGATTAGTTTTGGTTATAGCTGAACGTCACCCTTTAGTCCTGACGGTTTTACAAAAGCGCCAATTTTTCTGAGCCATGGACTGTTGGTGCTCGGAGAAACCCAGAACTAACGTGACGGGTGGAAGTTGCCTTATTCCGTGACAGGCTTAATGCTTGGCCTGTTTTGCATCTTTGGTCGAAAGGGTTAAAATTACAGCGAGCTGAAGAACCAATCGACCCTGCTCATATGGGACAACTGACACCTCCCATCCTCATGCTTTAGGTGCCTTAGCTTGGCTTGAGGAGTTCTCCGATTGTCTCCGGTGAGCGGCGGTAATCAACCCGGGCCCTAAGCAAATGTGCCCGTGAGAGATGGGGTTTTTTTCCCCGTCGTTTGTGACTTATTGCGATTTGCTACAGAACACGCGATAAGTCTCGGTTTACAAAAGTGAGCATCGATAGCGGTTCCGTGTAATTATTAGGTTTGCACCTGTGGGTCTGGAGTTCTAGGGACCGCTAGATATCTTGGGAGTAGGGTCTGTGTCAAATCAGTATGCTGACAGGTTCTTATCTCCTGAGTCGCGAATGCTTGTACATATGCGACTGCATAATGCTACTCGCTAGAATGGGGGGTACCGTGGTGATATTTTGACCTTTGCTCTTTCCCTTGTAACACGTGGAGTATGCTTCGCTACTACTAGTCACGTGCCACCCACTCCAGCCTACCAGCGACTCGGAAAATGTTGAGCGAGAAATTATGTCCTTTGTCATCATCGTCATCGATTGTAGGAGTGTAGTAAGTCGATGTGTCTCAGCCCAGTCACCGATGACTTGGCACGTACAAAACAAAAATGCACTTCCATTTCTGAAACGTGTCAACGAAAGGGCCTGCCTGTTTTGAGTTAGTTTATTTTGCGTTAAGTTTGTGTAAAAGGTTTAAAGAGGCTATTAATGCTAAACTATGATAGCTGCTGTGGGTTTGACGCAGAGGCGCCGTCTGTTTTTTTTCGTTAATATCGTGGAAATAAAATCTAGCGGGAAATGTTAGCTATTTTTTTTTTGTTACACTCGGCCGAACGCGTGAACTTGCGTTCATCCCTTCCCACCCCCCTTTCCTGTTTATATAGCGAAAACTGAAATGTGACAATATCATTAATAAATTGCGCGATAATTTAAAACAAATTCCAAAAAGCACGACCAGGAAGGCGGGAGGTGGAAACGATGCACCAATACAAATCGATTCTCGCCGTCGCGATAAATACACGTGCCGAGTCTCTGTTGTAGGTGATCGATGCGTCTCGATCTGTATGCTTTGTACGTTCTGGGATGACGTGATTCCCCTGTAACCTGAGGACGCGTTCACCGCAATGTTTACAAAAATAACCGGTCATCGAATCGCGAAAATTCATCGATTCGTCGGCGGTGCGTGGGGGTAGAGATGTGAATATCTCTCAAAGTCGGCAACGTTAGTAGTTAGTCGAAGCAATAATAAGAATGGTGATGATGTCATATTTTGTGTTTAGATGCAAAAATGAATCTGAAACTTTGTAACAAAAAAAAATTGGCGGCTAGACGTAAGTGGGACAAGTGGAGTTCATCATCACCTGAGCCGTTGAGTTTATTTCTTGGCCAAAATAAATAAATTCTCCGCAGTGGTAATTTATACGCGGAGTTAACCCTCGATTATCCGTGGGCACATTATTGAGGCGCCAGATTAAAATGCGCTTACCAAGTTTGGCCTGGTTTAATCATTACCTGTTTTCGCATGATGGGGGGGTGGGTTCAGGAGAATTGGCACCCACGTGACCGCAAAGCACGCACATAAACGGATTACTTTTAAGAACCCCCCCTCATTCGACATAGGTAAACACTCGGAACAGCCTAATTTCCATACCTTTGGCAACCGCCCCCTTATCCTGGATTCCCCGGCCCCCCCTCCCCCTTATCCCGGATAATCGAGCGTTGACTATTTCCAAAACTGAAGCCGCGACCACATTTTGTTTTAAGAGCGCGAGTATTTATATCGTCGCGGAACGTTTTTTTTTATTGGAAGCTAAAGTGGAGGAAGACGTCAACTTACTTGAATTGGGTTTAACCTTCGACCTTGCGCTGCTTCGAGAAGTGACCTTTTATTATGTGCGCACACACCGTTGTTTAAGCTTGCGGGCCCGACCTTGCGTTCGATAGAAGTTTCCTGCCAGACTGCGTCATCGGAGAGCGACGAAAGATTAATGTGGTGCCAATCGTTACAAAAGGTAATTAAAAAAAAAGGCTTAAAAAGGTGCTCACGCCACTGCTTGGCTGTACAAGGACCTCCACTCACGGGAGCTTTTGAGAGCCTCTCTGTGGAGGGTATTTAAGAGTAGTAATAATTCTAATTTCATTTGTTTTATCTGAAAAAGCCTCACCGAGTCTCAAGGCTCTCCCCTTCTTCATAGGAGTTGTCCTGCGATGTTGGGATGTTTTGGCCGATTTAACGTTATTGTAATGTATGTTTAATTGGACGAGTGGTTTGGCTTCAAGATGCGTTATGAAATCGGAGAGCTCGGGGAAATCCCCACCCGCGTGTTTGCACGAGGGGGGGGGGGTAATAACGCTTGAAAAAGCTCCGCTATACGGACGGGTTTGGCGAACCAACTTGCTGTGTTGCCACCTCGGGATGATTGACAGTTCGTGACGGCAATGATCTCTAGGTTAGGGTTGTTGGCGTTGTTAGTCTTAGGGTTAGAGTTCATAGTCTTAATGGATGATTAGCAAGGTCAGTGTCGATAATTGTTGGGGGAGAGTTGGCGCTGATGGTTGTATGGAAGGATAGGGTTTTTAGTTTTAAGGGTAGGGGATAGGCTTATCGTTGTTGATTCGTATGGTGGTAGTGTTCAGATTAAAGTTATTGGTGTTGAGAATAGTATTCATAGGGTAGGAGTCAATTGGCGTTAAGATTGGAGAAAATAGGAGGAGCGTTTTTGTGAATGGTTGTGTTGGGGGAAGGGTTGTATTGTAAGGGATATGATTAGGATTGACATTATTCAAGTTAGAGTTAATACTTATTACCTGGTGATATGAAGGTGTTAGGGTTATGATTTAGGACCTATAGTATGAGTGTTAGGATTATTACACGAGGGTAAGCTCAATGTTTTAATAGTGTTAGGACTTGGGGTATTGGTTAACTATAATGTTACTAGTGTTAGTATTATGACTAGGACTTGCGTCGTTAGGGTTATATTCAGGGTAGAGGGTATGGTTGAGCATTAGAGCAGTGCCCGAACGTAAAGACTTCAGGTTAGGACTGCCAAGATCGTTGACATTTTAACACGAAAGTCATTTAACTCGCCACTAGGGAGTCCGTATAGTTGAGACTTAGGTGGTCAACACTCCAACATGCAAAGCAATTCACTGCACATGACATGTGCACGCGTGTGTACATTTGCACAGCCCAGTGCATGTGTTTATACACACACACGTACACGGGTGTGTTTGCGCGCGTGCGCGTAGCAGTGTGTGCAATACGCTGAGTGCGAGGTCGTGTGGGTGGCTGCGTAAGCTGTATGGTGTCTGGTGTTGTGCCGTGTGTGTGCACTACGAGGTGTAGTAAGAGTGCGCGCGCCGTGCATCGTGCATACGCCATGGTGTGTGCACGTGTGTACGAGTGCGTGCACTGTGTGGTGTGTATTGCATACACTCGGGGGAGTGTGGTGTGCACTGTGCGTGGTGCATACACTTTGGTGTGTGCGTACGAGCGTGTGCATTAACATTGAGGCCTGAGCTGCCGTGCAGCCAATCTGTGCCCCATAGGGAGTTTTACCTTTGAGGTCGGATTTCTTATCTCTGCGTTTGAGCCTTGGGACCAAGCCCCTTGCATTAACTCTCATTTACCTCCCTACTCCTCCATGCTGCATTTGTATCCCGTGCAGTCCCGATTGTTAGCAGGGCATTACGAGTTATCACAACCAAAACACCCTGTCGGATCGACTCGGCCTAATTATCATCATCGTCTCTGCCGTGGCGGATAAAACGGGCGGATAAAACGAGCGCACACCGCTCATTGGGCAGTCGATGGGGAAGACAGGTTTTTGCCATAGGAATGTGGAATTTGCAGCACTGGCTCAGGTCTGACCAACAGAAAATGAGCGCCACCCAATGCTCATTCAATCAGGGGGGGGGAGGGGGGAGACACTTCATACTTTTTCTAAATTTTAAAACAAAAAAACGTATTGAGAATGATAAAGACGATTAACCTCCTTTTTTTAAGCTGCCGTTTTTTGTACGATGAAACACAAAGATAGTAATTTATTTTTTTGCACCTAAGCTGAGAAGCCGACGTGGGGTGGTTGGGCGTTGCGAGTGTGGTATTTTATTTTTATATGAAAAAAAAAACCCAATAACTGGAGAGAAGCGGCTTGGGGGGGCGGGGTTTGGGTCAGGCTACCCACGACCTCTGCGTGCGCGTGACCTTGCCGTGACCTCACGGCCACAGTCGCCACCGTGGAACCCGCGTCGTGTGTTTTTGTAACGCAGAGCAGCGCTGCCTCGTTCCACTTTAAGCTCGACTGCGACGATTTTGCCTTCAAACAAATTTAATCCGTCGGCATCAAATGCTTTGCTAAGGCTGAGCTTTTGTAGTTGTCGTTGTTGGAAGTGAGAGTGGCGTCTGTAACGACCAGAGCTATCCCAGTGCGAGAACCCACCCCGGTATAGAATCAACGGAGCGTATGATAGAATGCTTGTCGAGTTTAAGTCGTAGTCGAGAATTGGTGCAGGAGCCTAATTCCGTTGATTTTAGAAGCTTCGTCACTTCTGATGCCCTCATTTCATCTGATACATAATCCTCACCACATCAAATACAGAACCCTAATCGTGTACAATATTGAACTCCAAAAACGGAACCCTTATCAGACACAGAATCCTCATCTCATCCAGGACAGATTCTCTAGCCCCATGAAAGTCAGAGCCTTCATCTCATCTGATTCATAAGGTTTGATCCATCGGATATAGAACTCTTACCCCTTTAAATTTAGCACCATCATCAAATGGAATAGTGAATCCTTGCCCTATCTGCTACAGAACCCAGGTCGCACCAAATACAGAACCCTGCATCATAATCCACTACAGGATCCCTCTTCATCTCATTAGTCTGCCTTAGCTCAGCCCATAAGTTATACCGCCGGTTTGGCTGAATTAATGAGTCGTCATCCTTGTGCAAATCCTGAGACGTTGCCAACTTTGTGAAAAAGTTTGGTTTGGCTTCGAAAGTGTTTTGATTTGGCTTAGAATCGGCGAGACTGGGCACAGTTAAGTGGCTCAATGGCAATCCACCGTGGGCCACATACAAACTTTGTTCAACTGCGCGATTGCTCATTTACAGACGTTGCGGCTCCTGTGTTTCACGTCATGAGAACGAGAAAATGTAATTTATTTCATGAGGTCGGGTTCCCATGAGCTCAAAAGTTCAGGGTAAACAGTTGAGGTTGGGTGTTTAAAGATGAAATTAAAGAAGCTGGCACGAAAGTTCACATCGGGCAAGTTAAGTTAATATTCCCGCATCCCTTTTCCACACACACTCAAGTCTGGCCAAACGGCCCAGCGGTGTGGTGTACCTGCGTGAGTGCGTGCATGCGTGCAGCAATTGCCTAACATGTGGATGGCATCCTTTGTTTAATTAGGTGAGAGCCCTTTTGGATTTATCTTTTTTGTTGCAAGGGGAGGCACTGATGGGTTGGAGACGCTTAAAGAAGGACGGTTACTGACGTTTTAATTCTTGGCCCTAGTCGAGGGCTATATTAACGCACAGGCTACACAATGGCCAGCTCTTGCGAATGGTGTCACGGGGTTCCGAAACATCCACGTTACAGCTGGCTGCGGGCTTCGGCAAAACAGAAAATTTTCCCTCGTGAACCGAACGACGTGTGGCTATACCTGGAGTCGAACCGTGCTCAATGGCAGCAGTGGCTGTCTGATTGCCACTGGGCCACCCACCGAGCCCCCAACCCTGCAGACAATTTGGCTGATTAGAGACTTGAATGGGGCTGGTGTTGGTTAGTCGGGGTTAGGGCTACGACTCCTAACCCTGACGTGGTGCGCTATGTCAGGGTTAGGCAGGGTTAGGGATATTACCATAACCCCTGACCTGGTTTAACCTGGTGTTGAGCTGGGTCAGGTTTAGAGTCAGGGAAAGGGCTATTGCTGTAAACCCCAACCCGGTTTTACCTTTCGTGCTGGGCTGGTGTAGAGTAAGTACGTGAGGCAAGTGCGAGATTCACAGCCACAGCCCAGTCCCTGTCCAGACTTGCGTTGGAATTAAAGAGTCCAGGCCCTATGTAAGACACCTCTCTATAAATACACATAAATATATAAGGTATAAAATAAATCCTCAGCAGTTGTGCAGAAATCCATGGATGCCGTTGAACAGAAGAACCTTTGTTCGCCAGGTGCTTTTTACGTGCAATTAATATGCAAACAGTGGCAACCATAAACTTTGACTGGAATTGGGCAGGGACAGCGAGACAATTTGGTGGCGATTATCGTAAGGACGGTGATTTTTTTTTATTTTCCACAAATTTCTGTCGCTCGGTTTGTCGACGGTAACAGCGGAAATGGAAAGGTCACCGGTTTAGGACCGCGAGCGAGGATAAGTTCATTTCAGTTTTAACGGACTCGTTCAACTTGGTGCGCGAGACAAACGAAAGCGAGATGGCTCGAACGTCTACGGAGTTGTGACTTAATTTCAAAAGGAAAAATAATAATCCAAAACTATTATTTGCGCGTTTGTCATAACTTGAGACAGATCACGTAAAAACAACACTTAAAGGTGCGGGCGAGCGGGCGAGTGAGCGAGGTGGCCTGTGCGACTCCTGCAATGACGAGAACAAAACCGCAGTCCGTCGTTCATTTACCCAGGAAAGCCTCGCTGAGCTGTGACTCGCTTCCAGGAGGGTCCTGCTACATTCGGCCAAGGCAATCGGATATGACAGAAATATCCTGTTTGTTGTACCGCCTTCGGCCACCTCGCCGCCCCCCTCCTGCCCCCCCCCCCCGTAGGTTGGGGGTCTCGTGCACATATTGATGATTGTGCGCGATCCACCAACCCTGCCTTTGGCACCAGATTACGACGGCGTAGGAGATTTTAAGGCAGTGTGGGGAGCTGTGTAAACTCCTTGAGTTGGAGGGGGGAATCGACAAGTGAAAAGGGCAGCGATTGGGCACTTAGGGGAGGAGCCTCACTGCTTTCAAGCAGAGCCTGGCCATAACCCGGTTAGGGTTAATGCCAACGATAACCAAATCGATGCCCTAACCACACTAGTCAACCAAATTCTTCGCCCTGAAACTATCCCTAACCCTCATTGGCCAAGCGGAGCATCGCCCTGATCCTCCCCTAACCACATGAGCCAATTATTAATAATAGCCAATTACAGCTGGCCCTACCCCAAACAGTGCTCCGGTGCCTCCACGCAGCCCTCTCGCCTGGGATTCTCCCATCTCACTGGAGTTTCTCTCTCGACGCCCTCCGCGCCAGCAGTGGCATCCGTTCGGTACGCGACGGTAAGAGTCGTCCGCGCCCGTCCGTGGCAGCGCCGTGCGCCGCGCCACGGCCGCGTAAACCCAGTAGCGAAGCGAGAGCCTCCCCTCCCTCACGCACATGTGGTCGGTCTGTCAGGCACACGGGCACACGGGCGGGCAGACAAAGCTGCTTCCCAGACAGGAAAAAACTGCCAGAAAGACAAACTGCCTCTAGGCAGGCCATTTTAGCCGATGGTTGGTTTTTGCTGGCTAACGGCTTGGCTGACTGGCTGGCTTGTTGTATTGACTGGCTGGTTGGCTGGCTGGCTTGCGAACTGGCTGGTTGGCTCGCTAGATGGATAGCTCTTGAAACAGCTGCAGGAGGGGGTAGCTGTCTGGTCGACCGGATGGTTGTATGGTTTTCTGCTTGGGAAATTGTCCGGTTGTTTAGCTGGCTGCTGAGTTGCTTGGATAGCTACCGAGGGTAATTGGTTCTTTGATGGATTGGCCAAGCGAATTGGTTGTCTGGTAACTTGCCGGTTGGTTTGTTTATCGAGCTCGTTAAACCGACTGGTAAGCAGGTTGGCTGTTATCTGGATTTGCGAGCTGTCTGGCTCTGATACATCTGTTGTTTGATCAAGTTGGTTGGTAAGTAATCTGGTCGATTAACCAATTGGTTGTCTGTCTGCTGAGTGAGCTGGTTGGTCGTGTGGCTGGTGGACTGGTCAGTTACCTTAGTCAATTGGTTAGCTGGATTAAGTTGTGACTATATTACTGGTTGGTTAACTCGTTGATTAGTTAGCTGTTTGGTGAGCTATCTGGCTGGTTAGCTGTTGGTTAGTGCAATAGTATTGCTGGTTGGCTGGTTAGTTAGTTATTTAGTAAGTTGCCTGGCTGCAGGATCAATTTCCTGATCGGCAGCTTCTATCACTCGGTCTCACGTTCACCACAAAAGATGGGCCCTTTTCGATCTGGCTCAAAATCGCCAGGCCAGGGCAAGGCGCTCCTCCTTGTTCAGTGTGTGAACACGTCACTCACGCACGCATGCACGCACGTATGCACGCACGTACGTACGCACGCACGGAGTTTAACGAAAAATAATAATAAACGTAGCAAAGTCCCCATGCAGTCGTCTTTTAAAAGGAAAAACAAAAGTAATATTAATAATCGTTATTTGTTAATCGCTCCCTCGCAGTGGAAAAAATTGATACCGTGTACGCCTGACTTTTTTTTTACTTGAATTTCACACGGCGGCGATAATGGCGACGACGTTGCTGATGTTATTAATCCTAAGCGTGTGGGTCAAGTAAGACGACACCCTCCCGCTGTGTGGTGAGTATACACGCAAGACCGCAGCAACTTCAGTTAACCCAAGGGGGGGGGGGGGGGGTGGTGTTTCGTTATGGCTATCTCACGGTGCGTTCCCATTTAAGTTTATAGAGGCTGGCCCAACTAAACTCGGGAGGTTGACCAACAAAATGTAGTCGCGCGTCGAGCAAAAAGGCGGAATTAACCGATTATTGAACTGATGCATGAACAATGGAACGAATGAATGGATAATTCACCCAACTCCTTCCCACTGTTCACTATCGAGGCGCGCACGCTCTGCGAGAGCCACGTACGCGCGGTTTGTTGCGGGTCGGCGAGTAGCTAAAAAAAACACAATCGACCGATTGCTAATTGTGTGAGGCGCCAACGAGGGTGGGGGGGGTGGGTTTCGTGGTGCAAACGCCCGCAGAGTCACGCGCAAAGCACCGTGCCGGCAACCGTGGCCGCAGGTGGAGTTTGTTTTTTCCTACTCTTTACGTTTTCGTTCCCCCACCTACCCACCCACCCTCCCTTTTCCGTGTTGTGCTGTTGAAACGCGCATTGTTTTTTTGCCCGCCCCCTCCCCAAGTTAATAAAGACGCTGGAAAAAAAAGACTCCCATGTCGATACGTATGCACACGTGGACACATTTTTGTTGGCCATGCATGCACGCTCACACGCTCGGCTCGTTTAAGCACACGCTAATAATATATCGGATCAACTTGGGGTTGTCCATCGGCTATTATATTGAATGGAATTAATAAATATTTAAAAATACTTTTTAAAAAAACACGCTTTAATGAAATGTACCGTACGAGTAATGGCAAAACTCCACAACTCCAGGAAGTGGCCCCGAAGCTTGCCATAACGTAAGGGGCCGTGGTGATTTACAGCCAACGTTAGTTGAGCGTGGACAATTAGACTGAAGCCGAAACATAACATATAGAAAAGATTGTTTAAAACAAATTTAATGATAGAATGTAGTATTGTCATCAGTAAGACATAAGTATACGTTTTCAGTCGATACATTGGGGAAGTGGGTTAAAATTAAGTTACAAGATTTGAGGATACAACAGAGTTAAATAAAAGCGTGTAAAAACACGTGTTCTGCCTAAATGATTTAATCTAGTTAATGAACAAATCTGTTGTCTTACCTGCAGAGTTAGCTGGTTGTCATGTGGCTGATCAATTGGAAATCTGGATTTTTCTCCGGGTTCTGTTTTTCCCTCTACATTTAGAATCAACATGCATTTAGAGTATTTTGCTGCTATAAATTTCCACGTTAAGAGCCAATTCGTTGAGCTATCATTTGTGGCCAGGTCGCTTGTGAAAAAGCGCTACATAGCTCAGTGGGCCTTACCTGGTAAAATAAAAAGTTGAGTTGATCGTTATACAAGTGTGTTTTAGCAGTTGTAGAATACTAAAAATATATTTCCATATATGCCCGGCAACCCTGTCACAATACTTAAAACGAATAGCACAATGTGATTTATCAAACCATGTACAGCTGTTTGAGTTAAGTTTGTACTACTTGAAACTATGTGGACGCTCCGGATAAAAAGTGATATCAAAGTAAACATTTGGGTATTTTTTAAATATTGTATTTTATTGAACTTCACAGTTACATGTATTCTCTGGATTATAAGACACTTTTCACCCTGTATTTTAAAGAAAAAGTTGGGAGTGCGTCTTTTAATCAGGTAGCAGCGTGCGTGTGTAGACAGATTTTTGTATAATTTTGATTGGTAATGGGAACAGGTCTGGGGTGAGTTTTGTTTATCAGAGTAATCTGGAGAATACAGCTCCACGCGTCCTGCTCCATTGGAACAAAAACACGAAAAACAGCCTGGAGCTCATTTTGTTATTGTTTATTTACTCAAGAAAGCCTCGCGGAGTTATTCAGGCTGTCTTTAAGAAGACTCCTGCCATGTTTTCACAGTCGGGTGCCATTTTGCTGTGTGTAATCACAACTTGAATGTTGCAGTTAACCTTTCAGCATTGAGATGTTTGGTCAATACCATTTACACTGTATATATTTTATCTGTGTGAGGAACCCACAACCCCAGAGGAAACCCATGCACAACAGGGGGATAACGTATCAACTCAACGCGGAGTTATGTTTTTTGTTTGCATTATGACTGCAGGTATTGTGGTCTATGCAAACATGACTCCTTGTAAAAAAGGTGTCAGTTTTGTTGCCAGATAAAAGGGTAAAAAAACTATTATCAGACTGGAACATCTAAGATGTGGGGATTGTGCCACCGCATGGGAGAAAACAATAGAAAGAGAAATGAGGGAGTTTGAGATCTGACTCGGAGAGAGAAGCCTCTTGTGAACATCTCGACCAGGCAAGCGATGTGGTTTGGGCACATTTTGCAAAGTGGACGCCTGATGATGGAAGTTGGGAAAGAGGCCAAGAGGCAGGAGCAGACATGCTCGATTTGAAGGAAGTGGGAGGGTGTGTGGGGGGCGGGGGAGGAACTTACGGTCACATGGAGAAAAGTTTAAGATCATTCGAGATCGAGGGAGATTGGGCCAAACACCGGCCACTGGGCAGAGACATCAAGGAGGAAGGTGCTACAGCATCGGTGGATGCTGCCATGTCTATTTTCAGGTTGCGGAACAACAAAAACGAGACCCTGGTTTGGAAACTTGACCTCATCAACAACACAACCTGGGAGGACTGGCTGCACCTCAGAAATCGCCTGTTTCAACTCTTAACTTAATTTGGAGCTTTCGTGAATGCAGGAATTACTCTTTGGTTCTTTCGGTAAAGTCACGTATAAAGACAAAATATTATTTAATTTATTATTTTCTTTTCATTATTTTCTCTTTATACATGACTTTACCGAAAGAACCAAAGAGTGTTTAAACTATGTTTTACATTTGATGTGCATTATAATTGATGTAAACTTTGTAACTTCCAACAGATTAACACAGGATCCAACAACATTGGCAATAATCAGTAGATACTTTTAAACATTCCCCCCCCCGACACAACTGGATTTGTTGCAGAAACACTCGGTGCGACCTGAAAACACATCGGAGAGAGCGAGCGGCACCGCACAACCAAACAAGTGGATTTAGCAGCACGCTTTGCTCGCCTCGGCCACCAGCCTCGACAGCCGATCGTGCGACTGCCAAGGGTCGAGAGCCATTGCATGTGCAGCACGGTGCAGTGGTAACGCTCGCGCCTCACGGCAAGGAGTTCCTGCGTGGAGTTTGTGTCTCCTGTCCTGCACGGATACTAAAACTAAACTGAGCTATTTAGCTCTTTTTTTAGAAGCGACCTAACCAGAAATTATAGTGCAATGAAGTGGCTTCTGTCGAAATTTGTAGCAGCCAAATACTCTTAAATGCACGATTCTAAATGTGGAGGGGAAAAACCGGAGGACCCAGAGAAACATTCACGTGACCACGGGGAGAGACACGCAAACTCCAAATTTACAGCAGGCGTCAAGGGTCGGGATCGAACCCACGACCTCCTTTATACCCGGTGAGGTAGTCAACATCTCCCCACCGCGGATACAGTCATTACAAAACGCATTCGCAAGATAAATCTGCCGATGCTCGATAGAACCGTGCGGGGGGAGGGGGGGGGGGCATTGGCAACAGCTCAGTCGCTGTCCCACTCGCTGGGTGCAAGCGGCATGAAGTCGCGCGACACGTCGTACTCGTAGCCTGCGTCGCCAGGCTTCAGGCGCCGCCGCTCAAAGCCGTGGTCCATCTCGCGCTTGCTCAGCACCAGCGCCGCGTCGCTCACGGCATTGAGGTCCTCGCCGCACCCGCCCAGCGACTCCTGCCGGCCACGCGGTAACAGTGTGAATCCCGTCCATGTGTAATAAAGGACGTTGACGACACACAGCTTGGTCTCCGTCTCTGTCTTTATTCTTGTTATGCTGCTCACACTCCGCCGGACCCGACCGTGGACCGGTTGTTCCACTGGCGCGCCCCGCGCGCTCTTTCCGTCAGTTGCACTCCCGCACACCGTTAGCTGACGGTGTGCTTGGAGTCGATGGCGCTGGAGACCTCCCACGGCTCGACGTGGTCCCGCTTCGAGTCTTTGCCGACTGCCTCAAGCCTCTTCCGGATCCCCCCTTATATTCCCCTCTCTCGTCATCCCGTCTCCACCTTCCACCACGTCCTTTCCGAACCTTCCAGATCACGCCCTTCACTTAGCCCCCCCCCCGGGCTCTGCCTCTAGGCTCCGCCCCTGATCATCCGGGCATCCGATTGGACCGAAGGTGGGCGGTAGACCTCCCCATACGCCCACCTTACTGGGCCCCGCCCCCAATACTCCGGGCCGTCCGATTGCCCCAGAGCTGAGCGGCGAAACCTCGCTTACGCTCGCATTACACATGCGAGCCGATCTGGAGGTTCTCGGCAGCTCGGGATCCCACACGATAGAACACTGGAGACAACCCCTGGGCGAACTGCAACGTCTTGAATGCACATCGGATCGCTGAGTGTGTGTAGATGTGTGCTCACCCGTATTTTCAGCAGCAGGCGAGTGAGTTGAGTGGCAGACAGCTGTCGGATCAACTCTCCATGTCGCTCACTCTCCCTGAGTCTCTCCACGGTTTGAGGGACATCTACCTCACACACACACAACATCAGCATCTTAACAACTCACTATCATGCTGCTTGTTTACCGAGGAAAGCCTCACTGTGCAATTCCAATTGAGTAATTTTCAGGTATCATCTTCTGTCAGAAAGACAGACCTGTTCTTCACCTGAGGACGGCTGCTTGCGTTGTGGCCAAAACGTCGTGAGAATTTTATTTTATTATGTTTAATTTTTATTATTTTATTATTTCCCTTCTACGTGACTTTACCGAAAGAACCAAGATGAATCCCTGCAGTCATGAAAGCTTTAAATCGAAATTTAATTTTCAGGTACTTTTTCAGCATTGAGATATTTAGCCAATGATAGTTAACACTGCATGGGAGGAAACCTCAGAACGTGGAGAAAACCCATACAGGACGGGAGAATATACAAACTCCACGCAGGAAGGTGCTTGAGTCGGGAATCGAACCCAGGGACTTCTTGCTTGTGATGCGGTGTTGCACGGGCAATGCTCTCAACCCTCCAGAATCAGAATATTTATACTGGAGGAATCCGATAAGCTTTTAAGATATTTTTCAAATGTCCAGTAGGGACAGGTCAGAACGTTGCAACAACACAATACGAAAACCCTTGACAGTCACACCATCAGCTGCTAAGGCTGGAGTCTTAGGCGAGCAATGAGTGCAGCTAAATCCACTTGTTTCTCGCCTGTATGCACGTTCCTGTTGTCATTGATTTTCTCCCATCATTTACAGAAAGTATTGTTGACTCGTACTTTTCGGTAAAGTCACGTAGGTGAAAATTAAATTTTAAAAAATGAAAACAACTCAATTAAATCACGACGTTTCGGAAGCAACACAAGCCTCCGTTATCAGGTGGAACAGCTCCAGCAAAATTACTGTAGTGAATAAAGAGAGCTATTAGAGACACGTGATTATATAGGGTAAGAGGGGGGGAGGGATAAGCTAAGTTAAGCTGAGGGTAAGAGGAGTGACGTAACCAAGGAGGACTCACTCATAATCCTCACCCGGATTCTACTTCTGCGTACAGGCAATATGTTGCACAGCGAAATGCAAAATGCGAGGTCTGCTAGCCACAAGACGGCTTCATTAGAGGGTTGTCTCGTCTGGTGATGCCTCCGTTGAATGAGCTCTGACTCCAGTGGTTTAATATATGTCCGAACGGTTTGTGCTGCATGGCCACAATCATACTACTCTGGCTTGTGTCTTTAATTTTCCGTGTATGATTCCCAGTGTGGTAACAACACTATCAGCTCAGGGGGTGCGGCAATCGATGAGGTGGAGTCCCAATATTTGAGTTGTCTCGCTGGGTCGTACCTAGAGGCTATTTTATATCACGGCTCCTCTTGCCTAACCACAATATTTACTGCTCACGGTCTGGAACATTCAACGCTGTAGGGGCGCTCCATCTTCGCGAAGTAAGTTTTTGTTCTTTTACACTTTTGTTGACAACAAATCTTACGGTGGTTGTCAAGGCGGTTCCAACCGGGGGGGGGGGCAGGGCACGCTTGTCATTCTGCAGATGATTCCACTCGTGAAGGAGATGTGCGCATCGGCCTGTTGATGTTCTTTCTGATGCGCTTGACAATTGTGACCACCGTCGCCTTCGAGGAGGAGGAGTGTCAAAGCCAGGACGAGGTGCGATGTCGAATGAGGGGGAGGGGGGGGAAGTTTTGTGTTTTTTTTTTATCTCACCGGAGAATGCGGAGAACGCGCGGAGCGGGACGATTCTGCGCCGCACGCGGCTCGAGTCGTGCTCCGAGTAGTCGAGAACGAGCGCGGGGGGACTCAGCCGCACCCCACAGCGCAGCGGCACGTGGGGGGGCATGGGCTGTGAC
>CM025615.2:3480282-3490802 GCA_014621495.2 Entosphenus tridentatus
ATTCAGTTCACCATGGGAGTCCAGTTCACCATGGGAATTCAGTTCACTATGGGAATCCAGTTCACCATGGGATTTCAGTTCACCATGGGAGTCCAGGTCACCATGGGAATTCAGTTCACTATGGGAGTCCAGTTCACCATGGGAATTCACTTCACTATGGGAGTCCAGTTCACCATGGGAATTCAGTTCACTATGGGAGTCCAGTTCACCATGGGAATTCACTTCACTATGGAAGTCCAGTTCACCATGGAAGTTCAGTTCACCATGGGAGTCCAGTTCACCATGGGTAGGGGTCAGCGACCTGTGGCTTCGGAGCCGCGCGCGGCTCATTAAGGAATGTTTCGTGACGTTATTTATTAACATCTCGTATTTGCCACACGCATCGCGTACATTGTCAGTAGACCCCCCCCCCCCATAGGGGCCGTCCATAAATGACGTTACGCACCTAGGGGGGGGGGGGTCAGACATTTGTGACGATGTGACGAGGGGGGGGGAGTGAGAAATGTGACGTCACATCAAAGTGCGCAACTTTAAATACATTTCGACAATTATTACCGAAAGAAGCAATAATACGTGTATTTAATAGTTTTATTTTTATTATTTTATTATTTCCCTTCTACGTGACTTTACTGAAAGAACCAAGAATACGTGTATTTTATTGTAAATTTATTATTAATTTATTATTTCCCTTCCACGTGACTACCGAAAGAACCAATAAAACGTGTATTTTATTGTAAACATTTTATTATTTTATTATTTCCCTTCTACGTCACTTTACCGAAAGAACCAAGAATAAATGTATTTTATTGTTTTATTTTTTTATTATTTCTCTTCTACGTGACTTTACCGAAAGAACCAAGAATACGTGTATTTTATTGTTTTATTTTTATTATTTTATTATATCCCTTTTACGTAACTTCACACTCGGCAAAGTTTGCGCTTTCGTCTCCGCGAAGGCGGATTTAGCCGACGTTTAACAAAGCGTGGCTCCGTTGCGATAACAGCCCAAATTACTCACGACGCTGACGCTTTTTAACACAGCCAACTAATAAGGGTTGTCACGTAAACAGAACATGACAATTTGTGGCGGGTTTTAACGACACATTTATATGTTTACGCGATTTAACCCCAAAAAACCTCTATTATGGACGACGCTGACGCTGACAATTGATTTAAGCCTCCTTACCGTCCGCTTGCTTTTCCCAGTCCGTATAGGCGCCAGCACGAAGCTGATTGGTCGAGCCAACCGTTGCTGGTCACGTGTTCCTGGCCGCGCGCCCATGCGCACTGCGAAATGTAAAGCGGGCGTCTCCCGGGGCAACAGATGCCCAGTGACGTCACTACCGGTCGTGAAACGTGGACTCATTTTTTTTGTATAAACATGTTTTTTTGTTCTCTCTATCTTTTGTAACTCGTGCCGTGGTATACATATAATTGGTATTGGTTTTGTAGATACTTTTGAATGATAAAATAAAGCCAATCTTGAAATTTTTTCAACAAAATTTTTACGACGTCCGGGCTCACGTGGCGAGAGGAAGACGACGTCATATGGCGCGCACAATAACATTCTCACCACAATTATGTTCAAAATACGAGGTTTTCACTCTTAAAAGATATCAAATTGCTTATAATAAATGATAATTAATTTAGAATGTTTAATGAAGGTTTTTGATGTAAATTGTAATAACATCCGGTTACGGCGCACGGCTAATGACGTCACTTCCGATCTCGCGAGTCGTGGGAAGTTTGGGGGGTGAGTGGGAGGGGTTCGAGATCTCGCGAGAGGTCGCGGGGGGGGGGTCACAGGCTCGAAATATCGCGAGATTTCCAACGAGATTCCCTTTCTCCTCCGGGATCTACAGGTAATGGCTGTGTGTCGCCTCGCTCGCCGCCCTCAATCCGTTGTCAATCTCTGCCATCCGCCCACGTCGGGGCGACGTTTGCGCGCGAATCGCTCGGCGATGGCGAGGGGGACCTTTCTTATCGCTCTTGTTTCAGCGATGAGCGATTTTGGACACGAACCCACTTAACGCGACTTCGTTGTGTTGGGAGGCCTGTGAATTTCGGGCCTGTGTCAGCGAGGCTTCAGTCTTCGTTAGAGCCCGAGTTGTGATTAATGTTGGCACTTTGTGGTTTTGTTTTGCCTGTTAATGGTCTACTGATTTGGTGGCAATTGGCTTATTTTATCATTAGTTTTAAGAGTGTTTACCGGTAGGCCACGCTCGGCCTATTGCTTCATTCGATTGCGATATAGCACTGCACTTTGGTTAAATGTGTCGATTCTTACTAAAACGCCTGCAACAACATCACTGGGCAGTGCACCAGGCCTCATCGGATGTTAAAGCTAAGCGGGGTTGATTCTGCATAACAGGGTGTTATAGGTGGCCCACATTAAGTTGTCGGCATGGGAGCGCAGTGCAGCAAGTTCAGTTGTATGCGCGCACATCCAATGTTCCCCTTTACTGTCTGGCATGGTGAATTCTTGATCGTATAACCACCACAGAGAGGCCCTCACGCAGGTGTGAATTGAGACGATGAATGGACTTGTCCATTGCCTCCGAACTAAAGAGGCAAACGAGACCGAGCGTAGTACACACCAGACTGAATTGATGGTACAGTCTTTGAATTCTACATTAAGCGATTGAGTGGTTAAATACCACATGTAAGAACGGCTTGTGCGTACTTGTCCAGGAGAGCCTCGCTTGAAGGGCCCTGCGACATTGGGATATCGCACCCGGCATCCAACGAGGGGTTGATGGCTTTAACAAACAAATCTGCACAAATGGAATCAGGAATATTGCTGCACTGGTATTTCCATGACACCTCGCAGCCCCAAGCATGCACAATCTTATACTCCCAGGCAGTCTCCCATCCCGAGTACTTACACTGCTTTGATCTCATTGTGTTTTTGCCGTACGCTTGTGTGCTCGCTAACAGCACTTGCCCCAACAGTCCGTTTAGGCTATATGGGGGATCTTGGTCTGTATGTGCACGTATGTGTGGGGATTGGTGGCGCAGTGCTTAGCAGCAAGTCGTCGTGTCTGGTCCCAGACCTTCCGCTTGGTCGACTGGGCACTTAAATTGAGTAACCCGGTGCGGTGTGTAGAAACATCCTCACTGAAGAGACATTACCCAGTGGGAAATCATCTGCACCGTGAGGGGGCCCCGTTGTGTGCCAGTGAAAACTAGGATATAAAGTCACGACTAAACTTTCTGTGGGCGGTGGATTGGTGAACATTCTACGGCGATGAAGACTCGTACCTCATGCCGGCTGTAACAAGTGCTCTCGCTGCTGTGTGTTGTAGGAGCCATGGGGCGCGTGATTCGCAGTCAGCGCAAGGGCGCCGGGTCCGTGTTCCGAGCTCACAACAAACACAAGAAGGGGCCCGCGCGCCTCCGCGCCATCGACTACGCCGAGAGGCACGGATACATCAAGGGCATCGTCAAGGTGGGTACACGGCTGCTGCACGCTCCACATTGAACCGCACTAACGACTCGAAACGCATGCACCAGGTGCGGTTTATGGCCACGCGAAGTTAGGAAGGCTCACTGTTTATAGGTCACAGGACAGACCCAGGTGTTCGGGGTTGACTAATTTAAATGACTGGCAGATCCACCACCTGTGCTTCTCGCTGTATTTTATCTGCCCGGCGCTCTGTTCGTTGTTGTGAGCGTTGCTCTTTAGCTCTCCGTTGTTGCTTGAGGGCGACAGCCTCCCATCTACGCAGTAGCGTCCTTCACGAGCCACTACGCCAACACCACCGCACACAACCACAGCAACCCCAATTAGTCATACAGTGGCCAAAACGCACCATAATTAATACACCACTAATACTGGCACACGGCATACATCCACACGGCGAGAGTAAGGCTTGTCACTGATGGTGATGTGCTGTCACTCTGGTGCTATGAGGTGGAGTTATTGCCGTGCAGAAAATAGGTTTACAACTGTCCCCTCCACTGTAAATAAATCACGATTGGAAAAACTTTCCATGAGGACATGTGATGCTTTCCAAAACGCTTTGTCTTCAGAAGTTTTTCGCTGGCAGTACAGAAGCTTTTGGGAAAAATGTGTTTACAAATATCCAATTAATCCTCTTGGCGCTCTGTTTCAGCTTGAATGGGATAAGTCCCTAATAGCAACAGAACTTTACACTCTCGTTTCATTCAAATTGAATAATCTTCACTCAATTTTTTGCGTCCCCCCTTTTGCAGCCGAGTGGAGCCTATGCATGAACGCATTAATTCTTCGTTGGAAAGTGTTTTAAAGCTGTACATGTTTTTGTGTGTCTGACCAAAGGACATAATCCACGACCCTGGCCGTGGAGCTCCTCTGGCTAAGGTCATGTTCCGGGACCCGTACCGCTTCAAGAAGCGCACGGAGCTCTTCATCGCGGCCGAGGGCATCCACACGGGGCAGTTCGTCTACTGCGGCAAAAAGGGTACGGCCTCGCCACAACACTCACCACGACACTCACTCTACCACTCGCTATACTACTCGCCATTAAACTCACGACTCGCTATACTACTCCCCACGACGTTCACTATGCTACTTTACCACAATGCTCACTAAACCACTCGCTGTGCCTCTCACCCTGTCACTCATTCCACTGCTCGTCACAAGGCTCAATATACCACTCATCACAAGGCTTACTATATCACTCATCACGATGCTCACCTCACTAATTTAATGTCTCTAAATACCATGATGCTGTACGTACTCGGACAAACTTGACTTTCACCCACACTGGGATGGTGATGGTGGCACATTCAATTGCACGTTTGTGTAAATTAAATGTTACCATACATTGTAGCGCTACGTGGGGAGCGTGAATTTTGAACTACCGTACGTAGCCAACCCGTGCTAAGCGGAGGTCCGATTGTGTGACGGTAGTTCTCGCCCTATAGTAGCAGTACCAGCTCTATAATGTACGTGTTACCCACTAGCCCAGCTGAGCATGGTTGCTCTTATGAAGAGCTACATCTGTAGCTTTAGTAAATGGGGTTGTTGTTTGGTCCATCAGTTAGCCCAGCTAGGTGGGCAGTATGCGGTCTGTGATTGGTGGACGCTGTTAGTGCAGTGGTTACTGTGGATGTGATGGACGCTGATGGGCTCTATGAATGGGGTTATCGTGCTTGGGTTGGTTACGTCTGTTCTGTTACTGTGATGGCAACTGTTCGATTTCCATTTACGGCCAACACAGCGGCGAATATCTGAACCGGTCCTGGTCTTCCCCTAGATCAACTCAACCTTAAATGAGTACTAGGTGTGTGTGTTGTGTAAACATTAACACTGGGGAGACAAATACGGCTGGTCGTGGTGTTGTCCACCCAGCCCCCTGTGTGCTGTCTCGGCCTTTATAGGTGCTCGCTAACAGCACTTGCCCATTTGATCATTATGGCAGTACCCCAGGGTACCAAATAATACAAAATGACCAAGGCAATTAGATATTTTATTTCTGGGACACAATTTTTCCCAGGGGTGTACCTCACTCCGCGACTGAGGTACCAATCAATCCGAAATCAATGCTACGCGATATTGAAATGCAGTGAGGACGATTGCGCTGAAACCCTGAACGCTCGTACGCACCGTGGTGGTGCATCGTGTACAGCTTGTCGAGATGAGTCGATTGCCGCATCACCGACCATCAACAGACTATAAAAATTACTGCATCACGGACATTATGTGAGAGCCGGGATACTATGGCTTATATGGGAGATATTTGTCTTGGGTGGTAATTGTGAATGTGATGGTTTCTCTGAATATAGTTGACACTAAATGCGGTGAGTACTGTGAATAATGGTGGTTATTACCAATGCGGTGGTTATTGTTAATGCGACGATTACTGTGGTTGTTTCTTGCCACCTGCAGCCCAGCTAAGTGTGGGGAACGTGCTTCCCGTGGGTGCGATGCCCGAGGGCACCATCGTGTGCTGCGTGGAGGAGAAGAGCGGAGACCGGGGGAAGTTGGCGCGCGCCTCAGGGAACTACGCCACCGTCATCTCGCACAACCCCGACACGCACAAGTCCCGCGTGAAGCTGCCCTCGGGCGCCAAGAAGGTCATCTCCTCCGCCAACCGCGCCGTCGTGGGTACGTGACGCAAGCGGGGTGGGTGGCTGGTGGGATGTGCACGGAGCGAGGGGTTTGTGGGCACTGGGTTTTGTGTATGTGATGTCTTATGTGTGTGCCGGTTCTGGTGTGCGTGGGGAGCGGTAGTGTAGCAGTTTGTGCGCTGCACTACGAGCCCGACGACCCGAGTTTGAATCCCACTCACGACCAACGCAAGTGGAGATTATCAGAACAAGTTCTGGGCCTCTCCTAGGTCGACTGAGCCTCAAACGAGTACTTGGTGCGGTGTGTAGACATCGCCACTAGGCAGACAGTCGGCTAGGCGTGTTGCTGGCAACCCACCCCCTCACATGCTGTGCCGGCCTTCATAGGTGCTCACAAACAGCACTTGCCCCAAAAGTTTAAGGCTGTACGAGAGATTTTTGTGGTGTGTGTGGGGTGAGTGGTGTCTTTTTTCATGTCTGTGTAGAGTGTGTACATGTGTTTGCATGGGTACGTGCGTTTGTGTGTTGTCTCAAAATTGAATCCTAAATCAAACGGCCCTTACCTGAAATAAATTGACCTCTGTTATGGTATGTGTACTGTGGTGCGTATTTTGTGTCGTCTGATTTGGGGTGTGATGTGTGTAGTAAGTCCGTGTTGCGGTGTCACTGATGATGTGTCTAATATGATGGGTGTTTGGTGGTGTGGTCTCCGTTGTGTTGCGTCCAGGTGTTGTGGCCGGGGGTGGTCGCATTGACAAGCCGATCCTGAAGGCCGGTCGGGCCTACCACAAGTACAAGGCCAAGAGGAACTGCTGGCCTCGCGTGAGGGGTGTGGCCATGAACGTACGTACTTGCACACGAGCACTCGTGCACGTGCGCATTGAAACACAAGCACAATCACATATACATTCAGACATACAAACACGTGAGCACATACAAAAATCCACAGTTTAGCCTTAACAGACTGGGGGAAAGTGCTGTTCGTGAACACCTTTGTTAACGGCACACAAGGGGGTGAGTGGCCGGCACCATGCCCGGCCGCCTTTATCTCCCCATTGGCGATGTTTACACACCATACCAGGTACTCCCAATTAGCACGGTTGGCTACATAAGCTGCGACAGAAGTTCAACATACATACGTACTCAATTTAGTCTGAGTTAACTTAGGGGAGGTCCAGAACCGATTCGTAGCACAGTGCGCTAACCTTTGCACTCTCGCTCCGCACTGTCATATGAGCACATTCTCAACAAGTCAGTGCGGAAACGAACACACTGAACGCGGTTGAAATATCAAATGATTTATTTAACAGCCAAAATAAAAATGTTCAATTCAATATTGGTTGGTTGTTTACCAAACCCATCGATCTGTGCTCACTCAACGCTTGTATTGTCCACCACCACCACAGCCCGTGGAGCATCCATTCGGTGGAGGAAACCACCAGCACATTGGCAAGCCGTCCACCATCCGCAGGGATGCGCCGGCGGGTCGCAAAGTGGGTCTCATCGCTGCGCGGCGCACAGGTCGACTGCGCGGAACCAAGGTGGTGCTGGACAAGGAGAGCTAAGCGCCACCGCCATGCGACCGTGTGCCGGCGGGACAGTCCATGCGACCGCCAGCATGACCACCGTCACGGTCACCGCCGGCATTTGCGTGCGTCTGCATGTGGTGCCGTCAATAAAGACTTCCACGTTTTTGGAAAAGAGGAGTGCTTGAGTGGTGTGGTGTTCTTTGTGGGTTTCTGGTGGTGGTGTTGGGGCTAGTACAGAGGTCGGCAACCAAAACAACAAGAAGAGCATTTTTTTTATTACGTAAAAGCTATTTTAAGAGCATGTGAATACAAGACGGTCCTTAAATAAAGTCGCTTAAGTCTTTATAGAGCCGCATGTAGCTCTGGTTCTGTAGGTTGCCGACCCTGGGCTAATGTCTAGATATGGAGAGCGGTGGTGCAGGGGTTAGCGTGCTACGCAACAAACCCGGCGGCATAAGTCGGATTCATGCACAACACTCGTGATGACTTTGAACCAGTCCTGGGTCTCCCCTAGGCTTAACCGGTCTCAAATGAGTACCTGATGCAATGTATAAACTTTACCATTCGACAGTCATGTAGTGCTAACCACCCTAAAATGTGCCTTGGCCGGCCTTTATAGGTGTTTGCTAACGGCACTTCCCTCAACAGTTCGTGAAGTATGATATTGTGCGAATTGAAAGATCCGCTGTCACCACCCCCCAATCCTGCATTTCAACAGTCCGTCTAGCTCCAATAATATTTTGTAATAGCCTTTTCTCAGTCTACTGCAGGATGAAGGCCTCTCCATGCTGCGTCAGTCGGGTTTTTTTTACACCACACTGACCACATGGTGTGGGTTGGCAATGGATGGGGGTCCAGGTTCGGTTCAAACGTCTCCGTTGCTGATAGTTGTGACTAGGCCTCGGCAAGGTAAGGTAATTTACCATTTTTACCGGGTAAAAGGGTAAAGGTAAAGGGTAAAGATGTCGACATGCCAAGGGGTAAGGTAAAGGTAGCTCGGAAGAATTACCCGGTAGGGTAAAGATAGTGCAAAGTATTACCCGGTAAATACGGCACCTTGTTTACTGCTAAAAGCTCCGTTGCGCAGTCCGTGGCCTCCATTTAATAAGTAATATTAAAACATTTGATAAAAAAAACGATTTTATGAAATGTACGAGTAATGACAGAACTCCACGACTCCAGGAAGTGGCCCCGCAGCTTGCCACAACGTAAGGGACCGTGGTGATTTACAGCCAACGTCAGTTGAGCGTGGACAATTAGACCCAAGCCGAAACATAACAAATAAAAAAGATTGTTTAAAAATATATATATTTTTAATGATAGAATATAGTATTGTCATCAGTATGACCTAAGTATACCAAGTTTGCAGTCGATACCACATTAGGAAGTGGGTAAAAATTGAGTTTAAAAATGTAAGGATACAACAATAACGACAACAGAGTGAGTTAAAATAAAGCGTGTAAAATTGGAATAATCGAGAGTATTCTATATGATTAAAGCGCTCTGCCTAGCATTTACCGTTATAAACCTTGTTCATGTGTAGTTCCCTAGTAATTACCCTGTAATCGGGTAATTTGTATGGGGTAAGGGTAAAAGGTAGGGTAAAGGTAAGCTCGTTGCTTTTTACCTTGTACCTTACCTGCTAAAGGGTAAAAGGTAAGGGTAGAGTGATGGTATTGTGGTAAGGTAAAAGTTAGGGTAAAGGTAGGCTCGTTTTTAACTTTTACCTTACCTTGCCGAGGCCTAGTTGTGACTTGGAATTGAACTCCGATTTGTGGCTTCAAAGTTAAGTGCGCTCGCCACTGCGCTGGTGTTGCACACCAGTAAGAGTACACGGGTGACTCGCGTCTGTGTGCTTCCACAATGTAACAGCAACATGCCAATTCGCTCAAATTAAAAACGTTCATGAATTCGGGCGATACTCCCTGCTACGACATGGATCGGATAAATGCGCATTGACCAAGAAAATAACGATCCGTGTAAACTACATTGAGGCCGGAAGATATGCCAGGCTTGTAATTTACACAGGAGACGGGGATTTGAGAAACGCAATCTTTTATTTGTGGCACACCACGAGAAGGGGAGTAGAGGCAGACAGGCGAGTAGGAAAGGGGAATGGAAGTCGTCTACTGGTAGGAACCTGGTCTCTCCGTCGTGCATCCAAAAATGGGAAGGGCTGGGTGGGGAGGGGCTGCAGTGCCCTTATAAAACTCAACGTTGAACCTACTCAAGCCGGCTTGTGCCCGCTCTCACAGTCGGCCATATTTGCGGAATACACCACGCCGCCATTGACCCTGGCCATTGACCGAGCAACCCAACGTTCCTACCAGCTCCCTCCGCAGGAATGTGTTTAAGACGGACAAAGTGGGGGGGGGATGGCACGAGACGAGCATCAGAAAGAGCCGCTGGGGGAACGAGAATGAATGACGGGGAATGAGAGTGAGACCGGAGAATCGGCAGTGAGATTGCACCGAACGGCGTTGGTTTTCACAGTGGGCGGGGCTAGTAGAGGGATTCAGAATGGGGGTGGTCACACGACTCGAGTGTGTTCTTTTATATTTCCGGGAAATTTGAACAGAACTAGAGGCATCAACGCGTCGTCTGTTCAGAAAAGCAACGTGCGAATGGGCTCGGACGCAATGTGTCGCCAGCAGGTGCGATGGCCGAGATTGACGACGGAGCAGCAGCCAAAGGTGGCGAAACTTCCAAGAGTACGGTTCGACCAAAGGGAGATGGAGCGATGCATTAGGCTCGTGCGTGCAGGAGCGAGATTGATTAATTGCAGGGTCACGGGAGATAGGTCCTTCTCCCAGCAGTGGACAGATCGTGGCTGATGTCGACTGATTGCGAGCTACACCGCTCTACAACTACCCCGACCTACACCGCTCTACACCTACCCCGACCTACACCACTCTGCACCTACCCCGACCTACACCA